>JABUQX010114071.1:0-18723 GCA_015478945.1 Trachelipus rathkii
CGTACTTCGGATTTCAGTTGGATTTTGGGTGTTTAACCGTTTCGCATTTATCGTGAAAACGCCGCGTTTTCGTGCGCCGCATACGGTACCAAGGAAGTAAAATAAAAATAAAAAAAAGAGGAGAATATAAGTGGAAGTATATAATAGTTTTATATCTAAAATAAAACAAAATAGAAATAGTTGAATATATGTGGAAGTATATAATAGTTCTTAACTTATAATGCTGTGATTTTTAAATCTAAAATGTGATATAACGGTTCTGCTATATAATTACCTGGAATAGTTTGCCAGAGTTGTTGAGTTATAAAAACTATTTTATACTTCTACATATATATATATATATATATATAAAAAGATATTACTGCTGTAAATATATATATATATATATACCACATATATGCTTATATGCTACTGCTATATCTTTGCTACTATACTCTTTACTGCTCTTCTATTTTGGACATTTTGGGATATAAAAAGCTTTATTAGCTATACTATTTAGCATACCCGGTACGGTATCTTCCATTTATTAGTTTTAGTGGAATTTATATTTTTGACTCCATGGGATATAAGTTACCAGATTTTCTTTAAAAATTACAATAAGGTTTCACTTTAGATTTAATAGCGGTCTTAATTTGTCGTGTTGTGAAATCAAAAATTTTAATAATAATGTAAAAGGGTTTGGTAAATTTTCTATTTCTTTTCAAATATTTTTACTATCAACACCTATCTCTATTCTCTTTATCTTCTACTCATCAATCAATTTACCCTAAGTTTAATGAGTGCTAAGTTACAAAAGCCACAAGGCTGAGTTATGTTAGGGCTACAAGAGCTTTCTCAAAGAGCATAAATTCTTTGAAAACCTACAAATTCAGGTAAGGCTCATATAGATACACAATTGTACATATATATCATTTTTTAGTTTTTATATCTTTCAAAGAATTTTGTTCGTGTTAATTTATCTGCTTTTTAGATTAGAAATTTTCGTCAATTATTGTAATCCCTATATTGGTCTCAACGAACGGGTTTTTTGCAAGTTCTTGATAACTCGTGCCTATCAATTGCAAAATTATAATCCTAGCCAACTCCGAGGCTTATAGCAGTTATGATATTTTGTGTTATTATTAGTACGAAATTAACTTAAAATTAAGGTTTATTTGAGCATATGAAAATATTAGAGACGGTAGAAGCCACATAGAAGCCTATCGAGACTATTCTATTGGCGCTTTTGTCCTAAGTTTAGTTAATCATAATGCATTTAATTCAAAATTAGGTATGAGAGTTAGAGAAGCAATGCATGATTGCCTAACCATTCCCTTTCAGTGTTTTCCTAAAAAAAAATTCAAGCTCAAGCTTAAGCTTTGTAGGCCTAGATCATTTCAACCTCAAAATTTAAACTTTTCTTTTGGTCTTCTAGACCTTTTCAAAATTCACACATCAAATAATTTGCTCTGGTGGTGAGGTCATCTTTTATTTTTCCCTCAAATTCAATTTCAATGTTAGACCTTGAAGGTCTAGATCACTTTCAACTTCAAAATTTTATAGTTTATTTTTTGGTCTTCTAGACCCTTTCAAAATTAAAATCAAATAGTTTGGCCTGGTGATAGGCCATCTTTCATTTTCATCTTTCTTCAAGGTTTCTTTTGTCCTTGGGTCATTCTAGCCATATTTGAGCGAAATGTCTGACCCAGAATACGAAAGCTTCACTTGATAAGATTAGTAATCTGACTACAGTTCAGGCTTCATTTGCATCCCTCAAGGCACAAGTTGGTATGGATCTGAGTAAGATTCAAAAGGAAAATACAGTAATAATAAAGATAAAGATGCAGTTTATGTAAAAGATCTTGTAGAGGAAGTAGAGTACTTGTTAAAGATATTCAACAAAAGGAAACAAATATTATAAAAATATTTAATGATAATGAAGTTGACTCCCATTCCTAAGTTTCATAATGAGGAGTTCTGTAGTCAGATTCAGTACCAATGCTCAATTAAATCAAAATTAAGTGAATTAAAATCTAAAGGTGATCAAAAATTCAACCCCTCAAAAAAATACTTGCTCTCATTTGAGTGAATCTGTTCTTAGACTATAGGTGTGGTTTCTTTGAGAACAATGAAACTGATAAGTTTGCTCATAAAACCTTCATTTCAAAAATTTTAGGGGTTTACTTCAGATTTTAAGAAAGATTGCAAGTAGAATCCATTAGCTTTCTTAAAAAAAAAAAAGTGGGCCTTTTTTGTGATTCAGAATCTTTCTATTAGTGACAATAATTATAATAAGGCTCTTGAACTTTTAGATAAATAATTTTTAGACATAACTTAAATCATTGATGAAATAATTAAAAAAAATAATCAACTTAAAACCAGCATTTGACCCAACGTATAATGCGACAAGGATTTACTTAAATGATATCAAGAACATTAATATATGAACTTTGAGAGTTATAACCTCAAATATCTCGAGGAGGCTACAGGATTAGTAGTGCCCAGCCACATGGTTTTTGTAAAGGCCACTGAAATATTGGTAGTAAAGAAATTACTCACCAAGTTGAATACCAAATTCACACTGAGTTTAAAATCAAATATTTAAATACAATGAAGTTATCAAAATATTATTAAAACGTCAAATCATAATAAAAATAACCAAATTTTCAAAAAAGTCCCTCCCATATAGCATTTTATTTTTAAGATTCAATACTTCTGGATAGAAACCTTATTATCAATTTAAAAATAATGAAAATCAAAGGACGAATGAGCCCTTAAAATAATAATAATAATTTGATTCAATTCAAATTTCCAGAATTTCAAAACTCATACTAATGAAGTTGGTGGAAATGAAGCTTCTCATAGTATTGATTCTTCCCACTTCTAAATCAAATGTTATTAAAATCAAAATCATGTAAGTTTTGTTCATCCCATGGTCATGTGATGACCAATTGCAATATTTATCAAACGTATAATTTAAATTAAAAATGTCATGAGATAAATCTATGCAGCAAGTGTTCCAAACTCTATACATGCTGCACAGATCAGTGTCCCTGGACTTGAGGAACTATGCTTTCAGTTTTCCAGAGTTTTGCAATAAAGGGGATCATATTACTGCTCTTTGTAAGCGAAGGAAAAGTTCCACCCTCACAAATATATTGTCTTAGTTTTAGCCAAAGTACCAACAATATATATTTGTTGCCATCAATTACTATAAGGATTGGTAGAGGTAAAATTTTCAGCTTCAGTTCGATGCTAGTCGACTGGCGGCCCACAGAGGTCCTCCCTTTCTAAAGAGTGTGACGAAGCTTCAATATATCTTTGCAGAGAATCATCAAGCATTCAATACGATACTTAAAAACCTATTTAGGTGTTACCCCCCGCAGTTTGAAAAAGACTGTTCTTGATGTATATGGACCAGTCTTGTTTCACCCTTCCCCTTTTGGTTGATGATCTTCAATTAAATTATGAGATTAGTTCGTAGATCAAGCTCTAATTAATTTGAAAAATAAATCTTTCAAATTGGCTGATTCTGGCTATAAAAAAGGTCTAATAACTCATTTTGATTTGGATGCCCTGATAGGCATTGATTTAATAGAATATTTCCCTCAACTAGAATTGATTAAATGTATGAGTGGATCTGCTTTTAAGTTAAGAGATGGTTCTATTATTCCATTTGGAAATATTACTAATTTTATATACAATAATCAAATAAGAGTTTCAAATCCACCATCAATTGTTCAAAATCATAATCATGTTCAAAATAAAAATCACAGGTTAACCACACTTTGGTTAATGCAGTCTTAAACCCTGTCCATTCTTATTTTAATCCTTTAACCATATCCTAAGTAATTCAGAGGGAGAGCAAGGATTAGAAAACATATTCAAATTAGTCCTTAGGTATTGAAGGTATGCATAATAATAAATCTGAAAATGATTTGAAACAGACTTGAAAAATTCAAAGGTGGTATAGAGTTCAAAGATGGAAAAATATCATATAGATCTTCCATGGATTGAAGATAAACTTCCCTTGTTGCCCTCAAACTATAACATTGCTCTTTCAGTACTTAATAGAGTTCATGAAAATTTAGAAAGAAAAGATTTAGTTAAAGCCTATGATGATGTCTTTCAGCAACAATTAGCTGATGGTATTATTGAAGAGTTCAAAGTATCTCCCTCCGAGTATAAAAATTATATTTGGGTTTGCAGGCCTGTTATCCAAAACTGATGAACGAACAAGTATCAACAAAGGTCAGGCTTGTGTTTAACTGTTCTCTTAAAACTAACTCTTTACCATCTCTAAATGAGGCATTATACTGGACAAAGATTTTATGTGTCTTCCATATTAGGGACATACATTTATTCCGGTTCAAGATCAAATCAATTTGTTATGCTTTCAGATATAAAGCAAGCCTTAGTGGCAATGATCCACTACATTTGAAAGAACTTTATCATGAATGCAACAAAAGAATGGAAGATGGTGGTTTCCATCTTAGAAGTTGGAACTCTAATAATGATCAATTAAGAGCTGTTATGGAAGAAGAGGATAGAATAGTTCAACTTCAGGAATCAGAAGATAAGGTTCTTGGATATCTTTTTAATCCTCTTACGGATAAGTTAAAGCTAGCAAAATTTTCAGTAAATGCTGATGCAAATACCAAAAGATTGTTGTTATCTGCTGTGTCCAAGGTTTTTGATCCTTTAAATATCTTTTTACCCGTAACTTTAAGAGGTCGGCTATTAATTAGGAAATTATGGCAATTAGGTCTCAATTGGGATGAAAAGGTCCCTGCCGATGTTTTCGTTTCCTGGTCTTCTCTATGTTCAGATTTAAATAAATTATATAATATTGAAATTGAAAGGTGTGCTTTTTCACCTTCTCCCTCAAACTCTTTATTCGCATTTTGTGATGCTTCAACATCTTTTATGGTTTGCAGTTTATAGTATTGGTCAAGGTTCTAGTTTAATATTTTCCAAAGGCCAAGGTGGCCCCTCAAATCTAGGGCTTTGCCCTCTTTAGAGTATTATATCTGTGTTTATTTTTAATGTATCAAATCAATATTATCAGAATTTCCTAATGCTCAGTTCAAAAGCATAAAGGTGTTTGTAGATGCTCAAATAGTTCTTTCATAGCTCCTGTCGGAAAAGCATAATTAACCACTAGCCAATATAGGCTCAAGAAATTTATCAAAATCAAAAATCCAAAGTTGAGCAAGAGTACAAAGTATCCATTTCTTATGCTTTGCACATCAATACTGCTGGCTTCCAGCAGATCACGATTACCAGAGGGTGTTACAACCTCTGCTTTTTTATTTCAAGATTACCTTTATGGCTTAAGGTCCTTCTTGAATTCTTCTAGATGATAAATCTCAATGACTATTAGTAAGCTTAAATGTGTTTGTCTGAGGGCCAATAAGGAAAAGACTTTGCAGTGTCGCACATCTGTGGGCGTTACTCAGTCTTTGTTATTCTTTAAGGATTACTCAAGTGTGCATAGGCTTAATAAGGTAACTTCAAAAATATTCGAATTCATTAGCAGGAGTATGGGCTGGATGAAAATTGTGATGAGAAAGCCCAACTCTGTTGATTAAAGATAGTGCAGCAGCATTGTTTCTCTAAAGAAATATTATTTCTCCAAAATCCTTAAATGAATGAAATTCAAATATTAGTTAATCAATTCAATTTATATATAGATGATAAAGGCCTCATCCGACCTAAAGGGAGAATGGCCAAAACACTTTTATATAATTGTGATGTGAAAAATCCAATTCTTCTTGGCAAGGATCATCACCTCGCTAGATTAATTATAAGAGATTTTCAGTCTAGGTTTCAACACTTGGGTGTTCAAGCCACTATCAATTTCGCCAGATCTCATGCTTTCTGGATTACCAAGGCCAGGCAGGATGTAATAAATGTTTTGTCAGAGTGTAATATTTTGCAAAAAATTTAAAAGCTATCCGAAATATCCAAAACTGACTAACCTTCTTCATCATAGAGTTAATTTTGTGCGTCTTTTGAGCATACTGCTGTGGACTTTACAGGACATCTCTTGTAAGTTTCAAATCAAGAACTTCAAAAATATATATATCTTAATTTTAATACATACTGCTCTTAACATCATACGCTAATTGTTTCTCTTCTTTTTTCTTTAATTGACAATTTTCAGTTTAGCTTTCATTCTAACGTTTCAGCATCTTCCCCAGTATTATTAACATAAGATAATCATAGCAAATACAAGCAAAGAAAGAAGATATACTGTTAGAATCCTTCAGCTCTTTATATATGTTCTCTCGACCATAATGCGTGATAGAGAGGAAATAAAATCAGTCAACCTATATTTCAATTTATTCCAGTTGGGTGGGATACGAACAGTTAAGTGATGTCTATATAAAACTAAATAAAGCAACCTTGACTTACTATCAGCTGTTAACAGCTATTCTCAATATTTATAAATGTTATTCAAATGAAAGTACTTTAAAATTATTGATCTTCAAGAAAATGATTTTCTAAAAATTATTGATGCCAAATTTTTTTCTGAAGCCTTATGGATTCCCACACTCATATTCAGCAGAGTTTCACCCCATACTGGAAACTACCACTTCCTCATTCAAAGCAAGTTGCCATCCAATCTAAACTGCCAAGGAAGAGTCTTTAGAGACTTTCCAAGCAATATGGTATGAGTCTTATCTCGTTTTAAATTTGGCGTCAGACAACGTAGCAATCGACACGAAGAAAGACATGGACACAGATTTATATTGGAGACTACAGTTGCTTCTGATTCAGCACATAATAAGGCTAACTCTTCTATTTTTCTGGCAGAGTTCTGGCATGTATTCGTTCTGGTATGAACAATAAGATAGAACTGTGGTGTTAAAGACATGGGAGATGGACAAACTGTTCTTCCATTCTAATTTGTCACCTCTACACTTGAAGTTATCTATTCCACTCTGTTCAAGTCGTCGAAGCTGACGCGCTCAAATAAGCAGCTGATTCCCCAATTCAGAATGGTCAAAACAAGATAATACAAAATAAGTCTGATCTCAACATTCAAATTCAGTTCTTCAAGTAATAGTGATCATTTCTATTATACCGATGTTTCAACTTCAAATTCAGCGTATAAATTCACGCTCAGCTCAACTCTCACACAGAATCAAACTTCTCAAGATGCAATTCAGTCAAAGAAAGAGCCATTTAGCACAGGCTGCTGTCAAGTGCTCAAGAATTCTTCACAGGACATTTATTTAATTGTAAATTCTTAATTTTCTAATTAAATGGTTTCTTCCATTGCAACTTTTCAGTGGCGAGGATATACAAAACTGTTTATATATTCCAATATACTCCTTACTATTTTGTTATTTATTTTAGCCCCCACAATGTTTTAGTGGATTTTTACTTCATGCTTTTGATATAACTGCTACAGAATTCCTAGCACAATAAATGGGGTTCTTCACTTATCAAAAAACGATTCTAGCGTGTGCATGTGTTCAAAATTGAAATTTATAATCAAAAATATTAATACTCCATAGAAGGTAAATTGTAATTTTCATTTAATATTATTCCTTTCTTTTTTCTACATTCTCTTTTTCGTATGATGGTAACGTAAAGAGGAGGTTTAAATCTATTAACTACAGCCTTTTCCTGTTTCTAAATTATCACAAAACGATTTTACGTGTGCAAGTGTTAAAAAATCAAATTTATAATAAAAAATTATTATTACTGATATAGAAATAAATTGTATATTTTTAATTTCATACTATTTCAATCTATCTCTATTCTCTTTACCTTTAACTAATCAATTTACCTAAAAGTTTAAGCATAGTAGAGAGATATTTTTCTGGGGCAGGAGGCGTGCTAGCAGCATTGATACTTTCTAAGCAGCGCTCCGACGAAGAAACGTCACTTATCATCGCAAAATGCTTCATCTTTTCAACGTCAAAAAAATCCCTCTATTGAAGGTGGTTTCTGCAAGACTCTCAACTTACCCCCTCAATTGGTGACCCTCGGCAGAGTGAATGTTTGCCATGGAGTGCACAACGAAGCATCAGCAAGCAACTCAAAATCAAGTTTCTTCTACTGGGCGCTACTCTGTTCGGTCATCCTGTGCCGCCTGTACCATGCTTCTCACTGCAGGTGCGGACCAACTGCATGTAAGAGTACAGAGTGGTCGATGCCCTCTCAGTGACCTTAATGTGTGCGCACCTGGCTCTCACCTGACAGCTACTCGCTCTACACCGACGTCTCTTCAGTCCGGAATAGCGGGAACTGTGGTGTCGGCGGCAATCTGTCACTGGGGGGAGTTCTGTGGCGTTTGGGGCAGGAGGCTGCTAGCCCACTGATGACTCCTAAGCAGCCTAGAAGAAGAAACGCCACTTTATCAATGACAATGCTTCATCTTTTCAACATCAAACATCCCTCTATTGAAGGTGGTTCTCAAGGCTCTCACTTACCCCCTTCAGGAGATATATACTGTGGTTTAAGTAAATACTAAGAACTAAAGGCTGAGTCACTTATGAGAACTTATCAAAGAACATCAACCTTTGAAAAAAAATAAAACCAAAGGCAAGACCCTATAGACTCAATTTTTCAATTATTTTTTAGTTTTTATACTATAATAAATTTTTCATAGTAGAACATGGACAGGTGACCAGGGGGCATAATAAGAAAATTAAGAAGAAAGCATGCCATCTTGATATAAAGAAAGCATGCATTCAGTAATAGGGTGTTAAATTTTGGAATAGTCTGCCAGAGGAGGTTGTTGAGTGTGACTCGATTGCAACATTTAAGAAAGGGTTAGATTCGTTTATGGATGGGTTGGGAATCATATAATATATTGACGAAGCCAAATTGGCGGGTTTTTAGTTGTGATATAGTTATAGTTAGATGGCATGTGTGACCATAACTTAGTTATTAATGCATGTGGATGGTTTGGGTATCATATTTATATATCATTAGTTTTGACTAAGCCAAATTGGTGATTTGTAGTTACGTCATTGACAAGCCTAGGGTGCTTTGTGGATTTGCATGAGCATGTTTGGGTAGTGGGTTGACTGGGACAGTCTCGATAGGCCCATGTGGCTTTTTACTGTCTCTATATTCTTTATGTCTTTATGTCTTTATAAGAGTTTTTATAAAAAATATCGAAAACATGGTTTTCCTTCAAATGAAAGTACAAGACAAACTTAATAACAGAAAACGCTCGAAATCGAATTTATAAAGCTCAGGAAAAGCTGCATCTTGCCTTTTATTTGATGCAGATTGGATGAAAATTAAGAAATTTATGGCACAATTTTCCCTTAGAAAGTAAAATCAAAGTTTTGGTAAAATTCAATACCATATATAAAACATGGGTAGTTAGAAAAATTTTAATTGCCTGCTCTTGCCACACCAAGAATTATATTCGAATTGGAATATCATGATTGTCATCATATCGCATTTTACGTATAACTTACGGATTATTTCTTTTTGAAGTACAGGCGACGGGTATGTTTGAATAGACAATAATTCTCTTTTAATTAATTTAACAGATATTCATAATTTTAGCATTCTTCTGATGTATATATCATAGAGGCTGTGAACTTTTTTTTTTTTCCTTTCTGTTATTCAAGTAGTATTGAATACAGGTCTTATTCGGAAGCTATCTAATTATTTCTAGACCAGAATTTGAAGGTATATTAAAAATCATATAAAGCAGTTAAAACTCCCAAGCGTAACATAGGTATGTAATTCCACTAGAAAAAAAATGGTTTGTCATGAAAAGGTTTATTGAACTAAGCCTAGTTTGAGGACAATGAACCCTAGTATTGAGTGTTTTATTTTCAAAATATTAAAATTGTTGCGCATTATGCCTAGAGCTTTTCTATGAAGTCATAACAAGTAGGTAAGCTTTTATGTATGCATAATAATAGTGTATACTGGTAAGCTAGCATAATTAAAGCTTTGATAATTGTAGAGATTCTATAATCTCATTACATGAATACTGTATTAAAGCTAATAGGAAAATAGTACAAAAAAGTTTAAAAAATTATTTGGTTTTTTTTTTTTGGTAATAGGAGGAGGTCTTTTCCCCCAGTTTTTATAAAAATAGCAGGATAAACTAAAAAAATAATGAAGAAAAAAAAAAAAAGTAATATTAGTTAATGAAAAATGTCACCAGCCCAATTTTTATAAAATCACAGGATATAGCTACTCTAAAAATAATAAAAAATAAAAGAATAATGAAAATCAGTGCTCTCTTTAGGAAAAAAAAGTTACAGCCTCTCAAAGTTGTTAAAACTTACATCCAGGTTAGGTCTCATTTCTGGCCCTCTTCTTCAGGTTATGAATATGTTTTGTTAGGTATATACAGAAGATCTATATGTACTTAAATCTTATCATAACTTGAATGGACGGCCCTACACTTAGCAATGAGGCCACAAATTTTTTTATAAGTAAAGCCTATGAGAAATTATGAAATTTTGAGAGTTGCTACTTTTTCCTATAGACTTAAATCATTTTTTTGTTATAGTGCAGAGGAGGTGTCACCCTTGATTTTTATAAAAATCACTGGATATACTTTAAAAAAATATTAATGAATAATGAAAACGAAAATGAGTGCTCTCTTTAGGAAAAAAAGTTAGCTTATAAAAAAAAAAAAAAAATTTAAGATCAAGGATATAGCTACCTACTCTAAATAAAAATAATCAAAAGAATCTTAAAGAACACGAAAATGATTTTAAGTTTTTAAGGAAAAAGTTACAGCCTCAGAAAGTTTAAAAATTTTCCATTGACTTTCTTATAATAAAAATTAGTGGCCTCGTGGCTCATTTTTAGGAGCGCATCCTAGTTTCAGGTATGATAAGATTTGTTAAGTATACATAGATTTTCTCTGTGTATACCTAACAAAACATCATAACCTGAAATGAGATAAAATCTGGATGGATCAAAAATGAAAAGTCTATGGGATTTTTAACAACTGAGAGGCTGTAACTTTTTTTCCTAAAGAGATCACCCATTTTCATTTTCAATATTCTTCATTATTATTTTTTTTAAAGTATATCCTATGACTTTTCAACAATCCGGGTTTGACACCCTCTGCACTAACTATTACTATAAAAAAAATCCTATGGGATTTTTAAGCAATTTGAGAGGTTATAGTTTCTTACCAAGTTATTAAAATGAATTCTTCATTTTTCATTTTCATTATTAATTTTTAAGTAAATATCCTGTGTTTTTTATAAATATCGGGGGTGACACCCCCCTGCACTATATTACCAAAAAAGAAAATTTACTGATGTCTTTAGATAAAAAAGTTACAGACTTTGACATTTTACCTCAAAAATCAGATTTTTCATTTTAGAGTAAATTTTCATTAGTCTCATTTCATGTCCTCTAAGATTAGATAGTATATATTTTGTTAGGAGTACATAGAATAAATTTATATATTTAATACAAATTATAACCGAATTGGATACTCTAAAATGCACACACAGGATGTTATTTTTTTTTATAAGAAAGCTATAGCCTTATAGAAAGTATCCGGTGTTTTTAATTTTTTTTTTTTATAAGAAAAGCCTATGGGAAGATTCCCAAACTTTAGACATTAAGAATATAAGAGACAGAAAAAGCCATATGGGCCTATTGAGACTTTCCCAGTCAACCCACTACCCCAACATGCTCATGCAAATCCACAAGACAGTAGGGCTTGTCATTTGTCGTAACTAAAATTCCACGCAATTTGGCTTAGTCGAAAACATGATATATAAATATGATACCAAAGATCCTATATGCATTAATACATACGTTTGGTCACACATGCCATCTAACATTTTAACTACTATAACTAACAAACCAGCGCAATTTGGCTTGCGTCAATATAATTTATATGATACATCAACCCATCCAAAATGAATTAACCCTTCCTTAAATGTTGCAATCGAGTCACACTCAAAACTCCTCTGGCAGACTATTCAAAATTTAACAACCTATTACTGAATGAATGCTTTTCTTATATCAAGATGGCATGCTTTTCTTCTTATTTTTCTTATTTCGCCTGGTCCACCTGTCCATGTTCTACTATGAAATTTATTGGTCTCTGTAGTTATAATAGATGTAAATATTTTGTAGCTTTATGTCATGTCCCCTCTGAGAAATCGCCTTTCTACAGAAAACATTCTAACTCCTTCAGCCTCTCCTCGTAGCTCTTTCCCACTCAAACAAGAAATCATCCTTGTTGCTCTAACGTTGCACTCTTCTAGCATATCTATGTCGTCCTTTAAATAAGGGGCGCCAAACTTGTAGCACATACTCTATTACTCGGCGCTAAGTAGCTATTATACAGTTTTACTATATTATTCTTGCTCTTGTAAACAACAATGTGCGATTTATTATGCCCAGGATCTTATTAGCTTTAATTGTCTAGCTTTTGCTATTTGGACTACTTTCAATTATTGTTTAAGAATCACCTCTAAATCTTTTTCTTGGTCACAGACTCTAAGCCAATCCCCATTCATATGTAGTTAAAACTTTTATTTGAGTAACGTATAAGAAGAACTTAAAGTTTTTACTTTAAAATTCATTTTGCATTTTTTTTTTTTTTTTATTGCACACCAAGAAGTTTATAAGATCATTTTGAATCTTTAATGCATCCTTCAACTATTCCTAACTGAGGTGGCCATTTTAGTATCATCTGCAAAACTTAGAAACCTTGCATTTTAAGTCCCTGGTCTAATCATTTTTATATGAGGAACAATAGTGGCCCCGGCACTGAACCGTGGGACACATCTTCACTATTTCCCCATGATGATTTATTCCCATTTAGTTGTACAACTGTTTTCTATTGCAACCACTCTTAATTCCAACCATGTACCACTTCCACTATAGCCAATTGCAATACTTTTTCTGCAGCACTTATGTGGGGAACTTATCAAAAGCTTTATTACTAAGTCTAAATATACAATATCACTGGATCTCCTCGGTCCGAATGCAGTAGTAAGATATTCCAATAAATTCTGAAAATCTGTTCTGTTTACCTACCCTTTCTGAAACGTGCTGGGAGTCATACAATACCTTGTTTCTTCTAAAATATTTCTCTATATGATCTTCAGTAACCTTTTCCAGTATATGCTCTTATTTTGGCTACCAGTTAAGGGGGATGCAAGCTGGATGGTATATCTGGTTAGGCTAGAGTAAGGTGTTAAGTTTAATTCAGCATTGGCACCCTGCAAAACTATGGCACTTTTGCTATATTGTCGTATTTTTGATTTAAGCTTAATCATTGCTGAGGAATAATTTCTGTAGACTGGTAAACAGCATATGGTCGTTACTGTGTGCTAGGGAGTTTTAGACATATGAATCTAGTAGTAAATTAATAGGGACGAGGTTGGAAGATATTTACGAATGTTAGGCTTTTGTTTTCACAGTGGCATTTGTGAGTAAAGGGTTTGGAATCGACCTTAATGTAAGAGTTTATTAATAGAGATATTTAGAAGATAGAAAGGTATTGTATGACTCTACAGAATCCGGTTCAAAGGTTTACAATGTGAGATGCAAATTTTTGGTGATTCTGGGATACATTAATACACGATGATGCCGATCTTTAGGAGATAGTATGATTTAATATTTAGATTTAGTACGTATTTCTTGATATAAGATGTTCCTACAATAACGGATTGATGAACAAAGTTTATGCTGCAGTTTACGTCAATTTGATGCAAGTTGGTTAGAAATATGCGTAGGATATTAAAGAGTAGGTTGCGAATACGTGTAAATATGTTTTGTTGTTTATACATCATTGGGCATATCATGATAAATATGGTGGAAATATTATGTTAAGTTGCTAAGTGTGTGTAGTACTACCGCGAAAGAAACTGATTTGTTTCAGGCTTCGACTATTATCTGATACTTTCCGGGTGCAGCTAATAGCTTTACTTGAACTGACCAATTAAATAGTATTGGAAAGAGTAGTTTTGAATACACAAGGTTTCTAATTTTCGCTATAGTAGCTATGGGCTCAGATAAATACGTTTAGGAATGTTTGTTCCGACTGCTTACAGAATTAATATTAAACTGGTATAAACTTATGGTTTGGGCATGCTATATGGCAATGAAGTTTAATAGTTTAATATTATGGAATATATTTAATACTAATACATTTATTTTCAAGCGTCTATCTACTATTTAAACGCATGTTGTATAAAATTAATTTCAGTGCCTTATCTTGAATGGGGATTGGCCTTTGATAGGTGCCTGGTCCAAAAAAGATTTGTGTCTGATTTATATTAGACTGAACTTATGTTGTCATAATTCTGATTAGTTTATATTACGTATATGGAAGCTTAGAAATTATTATAATTAATGGATGCTGTGTCCATAATAACATCGCTATTAATGTTCATGTTTCAAGAGCGGAATAATCTAAGTTAAACTGTATAGATAATGATTTTTTGGTCTTTAAGAACATCAGTAATATGAGTACTTGGTACACGAGTTTGGGCCCTTCTTTATATATTTAAAGTAAAGACTTATGATCATTGGCCTATGAGCGAGAGTGCTATATCGTAGATGCTCACTATATTCACATTGTCTGGTTGAGGGCGTCAGCAGAAGAAGGACCAGGTTTTTGCAAGTGCAGCTCTAGGAATGTTTTGATGAAAGGGCCGATTATTCTCAGAGGGGAATCGATTACAAAGATTCTGGCGAAAATATTTAAATATCTTTTTAATAAAAACATAGCAAGTACAATATGAAAATATATTTTCACTATAAGTTAAGAATCTGATGTGACAGGTGATCTTCAATGGGGTGTGTCCTCACACATAAGAAATTGATAGCAAGAAGACAATGCCATGTTTGTTATTATATTTGGTCCTATGTAAACTCTATTGTATAAGGGTTGTTAAATTCTTTCCGGTGAAATAGTCTGCCATGATGGAGTGTTGTTGTGTAATTGTGCTATCAAGAGATTATGTCTACACATTTAAGGAAATAATGTGGTGTAAGATAAATCTTGTACCGTGATGGGTTGGAAAAGATTGTGATGCATCTTATTTCTATATATTAACTGGGGAAAGGCGAGTAACATATTTTTTTTGTCCCTGCTAGAGGATGTCGTTATTTTTCAGTTTTATGTTTTATTAATTTTTTAGTTATTATAGTGTATTTTTTTGGATTTTTTATTTAAAAAATATTGGAATTCAGGTGGTTTAGATGATGTGTGCAACTTTAGTTATTAATGCATATGCATGGTGTTGGGTATCATATTTATATATCATTAGTTTTGAACTAGCCAAATTGGTGATTTGTAGTTACGACAAATTGACAAGCCCGGTGCTTTGTGGATTTGATGAGCATGTTTGGGTAGTGGGTTGGGACTGGGACAGTCTCGATAGGCCCATATGGCTTTTTACTGTCTCTATATTCTTAATGTCTAAAGTTTGGAATCTTCCCATAGGCTTTTCTTATAAAAAAAAAAAATTAAAAATCACAGGATATCTATAAGGCTATAGGCTTTCTTATAAAAAAAAATAACAAGGGTCCTTGTGTGCATTTTAAAGAGTATCGCAGTTCAGGTATAATAATTTATAATTTAACTTACAACTCTGTGTACCCTACAAAATATATCATAACTGAACTAGAGGCCTAAATGAGACCTAACCTGGATGGATCAAAAATGAAAAATCTATGAGAGTTTTAATAACTTTGAAAGGCTGTAACTTTTTTTATTGAAGACATCAGTAATTTTCTTTTTTGGTAATATAGTGCAGGGGGGTGCCACCCCCTGATTTTTATAAAACACAGGATATCTTAAACAAATAATATGAGATTGAAAATGAAAATTGTGTCTCATTAGGAAGAGTTACAAGCCTCTCAACAGTTGTTAAAATCCCATAGGATTTTTTTTATAGTAATATAGTGCAGGGGTGTCAACGCGCGATTTTTGAAACATCATAAGATAATATTTAAAAAAAATAATATGAAGAATATTGAATAATGAACTGGTGATCTCTTTAGAAAAAAAAAGTTACAGCTCTCAGTTGTTAAAAATCCATAGACTTTTTTCATTTGTCCATGCCAGATTTTTATCTCATTTCAAGGTATGAATGTTTTGTTAGGTATACACGAGAAAAATCTATGTATACTAAAATCTTATTATAACTGACTGGATGGTCTAAATGAGCACTGAGGCCCATAATTATTATTTATAAGAAGTCCAAAGGAAATTATTAAACGTTTGAAGAAGGCTACTTTTTTTCCAAAAAACTTAAATCATTTTCATTTATTTTAAGATTCTTTTTAATTATTTATTTAGAGTAAAGGGTAGCTATATCCTGTGATCTTAAATTTTTTTTTTTTTATAAGCTAACTTTTTTTTCCTAAAGAGGCTGCCATATTCTGGAACTTTATTCCATTAATATTTTTTTAAAGTATATCCAGTGATTTTTTATAAAAATCAAGGGTGACACCTCTGCTGAGTATAAAAAAAAATGATTTAAGCTCTTATAGGAAGAAAGTATCGCACCTCTCAAAATTTCAAATTGTTTCAGATAGGACTTCTTATAAACAAAAATTTGTGGGCCTCATTGCTAATCTTCTAGGGCATCCTAGTTCAGGTTATAAGATTTGTTTTCAGTATATAGATTTTCTCTGTATATACCTCACAAAACTTATCATAACCTGAAGAGAGGGCAGATGGACTAACCTGGATGTAAGTTTTAACAACTGTTGAGAGGCTGTAACTTTTTTTTCTAAAGAGAGGGACCAACTATTTATTCACTTTTTTTTCTCTCTATTTATTTTTTAGAGTAGCTATACCTGTGATTTTTTAAAAAATTCGGGGGGTGACATCCTTCTGCACTAATATTACTTTTTTTTTTTTTTCTTCATTATTTTTTTAGTTTATCCTGTGATTTTTTATAAAAAAATCTGTTTAGAGACATTTTGTGCTATTACCAAAAAAAAAACAATTTTTTTAATACTATTTTTGTACATTAATTTTATAGATCTAATTTGACTAATCTTTTTTATAAGATTACAGCATCTGTACAATTATCAAAGCTTTAATTATCCTAGCATACAAGTATAGCCTATCATCATGCCTTCATAGGAGCCTACAGACATGTTATGACTTCATAGAAAAGCTCTAAGCATAATGCGCAACAATTTTAATATTTTGAAAATAAAACACTCAATACTAGGGTCATTGTCCTCAAACTAGGCTTAGTTCAATAAACCTTTTCATGACAAACCATTTTTTTTCTAGTGGAATTACATACCTATGTTACGCTTGGGAGTTTTAACTGCTTTATATGTTTTTTTAATATACCTTCAAATTCTGGTCTAGAAATAATTAGATAGCTTCCGAATAAGACCTGTATTCAATACTACTTGAATAACAGAAAGGAAAAAAAAGTTCACAGCCTGTATTATTTTAATGATTCAGAAGAATGCTAAAATTATGAATATCTGTTAAATTAATTAAAAGAGAATTATTGTCTATTCAAACATACCCGTCGCCTGTACTTCAAAAAGAAATAATCCGTAAGTTATACGTAAAATGCGATATGATGACAATCATGATATTCCAATTCGAATATAATTCTTGGTGTGGCAAGAGCAGGCAATTAAAATTTTTCTAACTACCCATGTTTTATATATGGTATTGAATTTTACCAAAACTTTGATTTTACTTTCTAAAGGAAAATTGAGTCATAAATTTCTTAATTTTTCATTCGATACTGCATCAAATAAAAGCAAGATGCAGCTTTTCCTGAGCTTTATAAATACGATTTCGAGCGTTTTTTGGTCTCTAAAGACGACCGAAATTTTCATTTGAAGGAAAACCATGTTTTCGATATTTTTTTATAAAACTCTTATAAAGACATAAAGACATAAGAATATAGAGACAGTAAAAGCCACATGGGTCTATCGAGACTGTCCAGTCAACCCACTACCAAACATGCTCATGCAAAATCCACAAAGCACTAGGGCTTGTCATTTGTTGTAACTACAAATCCACCAATTTGGCTTAGTCAAAAATAATGATATAAATATGATACCAAGCATCCACATGCATTAATACTAAGTATATGGTCCACATGGCCATTAAATATACTACATCAAACTAAAAACCGCCAATTTGCTTCGTCAATAATATTATATGATTCCCAACCCATCAATAAACGAATCTCTAACCCTTTTAATGTTGCAATCGAGTCACACCAACAACGCTCCTATGGCAAGACTTCGCAGACTATTCCAAAATTTACTGAATGCATGTTTTCTTCTATAAGATGGCATGCCTTTTCTTCTTATTTTCTATATATGCCCCGAGGTAACCTATAAACATATAAAGCTGTTTTCATTTATGAAAAAAAGTTTATTCTTCTTAAATAAAATATAAAATTGAAACATTGAAATCTATAGCGTTTGTGGCTTGTTAATTTTTTCAAAGGTTGATGTGTGCTTTTGATAAGTTTCTCATAAGTGACTCAGGCCTTAGTTCTTTCGTATTTACTTAAAGCACGATATATCTCCTGGGGGGTAGTGAGAGCTGAAGTAACACGTGTTCTAATAGGAGCGATGTTGGGGGATTGTGAGATGTGCTGATGGTAAGTCGTTCTTGTCATGAAATAAGGAGATGTGCGGATAGGAGTATCATCTCGGAGCTGCTTCTGGGAGGTCTTAGATTAAGGAGTAAAGGACAAATGGCATGTGATGCAGTAATGAGCTAGATCAGCGCTCCTGCCCAGACGCCACAGAACTCCCAGT
>JABUQX010114072.1:0-7500 GCA_015478945.1 Trachelipus rathkii
TAATTAAATCTATTACTTATTATTATTATTATTTGATGTAATAATTTCTGATGCTTTTTCAAGTCCTGAAAGTATTTCTTTCTGCAGAATAAATTTTCTTTAATATTACTTCTGGAATAAAATAAAACTATTGATTTAATTATGTAGTACCAAGCTTTCGTCCGTATATTCGGAACATTCTTCATGGTAATCATTTTATATTTTAGATTATAACAATTTTGATAATATAGAAATATTCGTTTAAAACTTAAATAACTAATAATAAATAAAGTGAAATTTAAATAATTTTAAAAGTTATTAATATAAATAGATTAACTTATACAGTTGAGCATTTTTGTTAATTTATATATATAATAAATGTTTTAATAAATATTATAGAACACATTTTATTTATTGTATTTATTTACTTACTACATATACTTTCAGTTATTTTCTTTGTTACAATAATAGTATAATAAAGCAATGCTTATAATCAATATCAAAGCTGCCACAATTACCATTATTAATTATTATTATAATTAATAATATTTTTGCGAAAATTATTAATTAATTATTAACCATTATTATTATTATTATTTATCACTTATTTGATTTAATTTATACCTCACTTATTTCAAAATAAACATATTATTAGCTTTTCCTCCATTAATTTAAGCTGATTATTGTTAATAAATTTTTTTATTCGAATCTATTATTATTATTATTAATTTATTGATTCAAAATCATTAAATAATATAATTTTAGATATCAGTTAATAAAATATATATAATTATAGAGTTGAAAAAACACTATTAATATATTTATTATTATTAAAATAGTGTTGTTTATGCGCGCCAGCTGAAGATTGTAATTTCGGAAGATTCAAAGTTTCTCGCCGTAGGAAAAACTTCGTCTTTCTATGTGAGATAGTAGGTAACGTAAGTCCGTGACTATGTAGGGTACCTAACACCTTACTAGTGGTCTCATACTCAGCTGACTATTAGAAATGAACAAAAATTAGTAAATAAATATGAAGAATATAATGTAATAATTTATAATTGATTATATTATATATGTAAATATTATATTATTATAACTTGTATTATATATGTTCGCCTGACGCTATATTATATTCAGTATATATTAGATATATATATCGATAATATATAATATCATATATATAGTATTATCTAGAATGAAAGAAATTTATCGAGAATAGCCGCTATAACTAGCCGCGCGGAGCCATGCAGGTATCCGAGCGTCGCGCCGGAGTGCGTAGAATTAGCGGTGAGTCAGGGGTCGTGTAGTATCACTGCTAGCTAATCTAGGACAAGTGAGAGATAGTAGATGTATTGATAAGTAAACTAAAACATGAAGAGTAAATAGAAGAGTGTGTCGAATGAACATATAATTTATACTCAATATGATCATTACTCCGACTGTTCGCAGTCGCCAACACCCGTACGCGATTTCCAGGAGGTCTAGGGCACGGGAAGGCTATAAAGTCCGTGAACGATGGGAAAAGATAGGTATCTCAGCAGTAAGCTAACGACTATACAACCTTACGTTAAATTGCATAAAATATATGTATAATATTAAAGCTACAATAGATATATTTTATATAGGTATAAAATTTGGATATAATTTAGCATTACATTATGCTAATTAAATATATATGAATATTATATAAATAGGTACGCCTTGAAATATAAGATAAATTCGAGATCGCGAGCGCTGTATTATATTGTATATATTAGCGCGTTACCGGAGCTCATAGAGCCGGTGCGGGATGAGTATGTTATAAGCTCAAGTATATAAGGGGTCGTACATACTTGTTTATTAGTAGCAATAGAGGTTAGGAGAGAGAGAGAAGGGTAAGCACCGAAAGAGTGGCGGTTATGGAGAGGAGGTGAAAGAGAAAGAGAGTGTGACGCAGGAGAGAGCACGAAGAGAGAGAGGAAGTAATGTTACTCTAGATAAGATAAGCTCTTTCCACTCTGTCAAATTAAGGGAGTGAGTATCCGGAGGTCTAAACCGTTGTGAGAGAAGTTGAGATAATTAAATGGAAAAATAACTTTATATAAATAAATATAAAAAATAAAAATCTCTATAATATATATTATACATAAATTTATATCAAATAAATTAAAAATGATATCATAGATTGTAGAGAGAGTCTTATAAATATTCATATAATTTTATTTAATTATTAATATAATAACTAATTATCAATAATTATATAATTAAATAGCTATTATGAGAGTGTGAGTATAGCACAATATAGTACTAGATAAATGACTATCTCTAGTAATTCATAAAATGCATAAACGTACGTGTAACTCTTATCTAATAAATCGAGAAAGAAGGAGAGAGAGAAGAGAGTAAATGAGAGCAGAGACGTTGAGAAGATTAGGAGAGAGAGAGAGGAGAGAGAGAGAGAGAAATTATTAAAAATAATAAAAATCAGAGCACTATTTCTATACTATGTTATTTAGTACATTTTTCCACATAAATGTTATATTGTTTAGCTTTACGCAAAATGAATAATACCTTGGTAATAAAAATATGATATAAATATAATATAAAACAATTACGTAAAAAATTCACAAGTACAAATTATATTTTAATGCTACAATAATAATAAGATACTCTATTGAATCTCTCTCGATAGTTTCACATATGTAAACAACTGAAAGTGTTGTGATAAAAGTTGACTCTTATTATAATGTATGTTAGTTAAAATTTTTCAGTGAGATGGTATTAATGAAAAAATACATGAGGATATCATGCAGTTGCGAGCCAAGAAACTGGGACGACTCTTTAGATAGTTCTAAATCTCTTGTGAGATTTGAAAGAAGCATGGGAGCGTGTGTGAGAGAGAGTGGCTAATAACAGGTGGGCAGGAAATGTCTTGCTGAGAGCTACACTCAACAAAGTTCAAGTTTTGTTTATTGAGACGTCCTTCGGAGCTCGCCGGAGCCTCGCGAGTAAACCTCCGGCAATGCCAAGATTATATATGTTCTCTATTTTTTAACAGTGAAGAGCTATTGTAATAAGTCACATGATTTAACAGTAGGAATATAAGTAGGAACAACATATAGTCAATTGAGCTGCTAACTCCGCTCGCGAGACACATATCTCTATTCATAATTACCATACGAAGTGTGTAAGGGCATGTTAAGTGAATGCTGTACGTAGCATGATCAAGATTTTCTAAAGGCCACAAATAGTTTTTAGAAACACATAAGTGAACATAGATAAGTTAATTTATAGAGTTCTCTTGAATGTTTGTACGATTCGAGATATTTGATTTTAAAAGACTGGAACTCATTAAATATACATTAGTATAAGTAGGTTTTATATCGTATAGCAGTCGCCTGCCGCGTGGACGTGATGTCGCTTGAGTGGATGGTACTGCAATGAGAGATTTAAGAATTAGGATGGAACATCTGTCGAATCCCTGAGAGGAGAGAAGAACCGAAATCGGATTAGCTCGCCATGATTTATTATATTAGATTTTATAACAGGGTGGAATCCGTGAGCACGGCGAGCAGAACAATATAGTACATGTCTTGCTAATTATTCACTTTCCTAAATACACACGGTCTATGAAAATTTAAGGAGAATGTACTACGGCAATATACTTGAGTATCTTATACACAAATGACTAACACTCTCATACACTCAACTTAATTACATACAAAATATTGCACCTGAAATAGCTAGTGGTGGTTTTGTAATCATCGTTTCTGTCCTACGAATCTGGTTAATATTTGTGTGAGTCGCTGTGCTATTCTCTGTATTTAATGCTTTAAACAATACAGCAATTAGAATATATTCTGTCTGTCAAGCAATTTGAACAGATTATCATTTATATGGAACCTCAGTCATATTTTATATTGCACTTCGCAAAGAAAAAATAATCGTCAAGATTTATGCAAAACAATCTGAAACATAAAATAAAAAGTTGCAATTGTAAAACCCGCTGTGCTTAAAATTTTGTTGTGATAAATTGGACTAACAGAGCTAATTTTTTGTACACTTGAGACTTTTGTTATTGTATCTTTTTCCTATATTTACATATGAGAAATATCTCTGGAAATGTACTTATGATAATTTAGGTATATAAACAAATAAATTACATATATAATTATAAATTTTAACAATATAAATCTATACATCACTCACTATAGTATCATACTATATGGTATTGTTATACTAGATTTTAGACACTAGCTATATTTACTATATGTCTTTATTATGTTAATTAGGCTTTCAAGTGAGAAGTATAATAACTGGCATAATAATTAGATAAGAATTATATATAATATCATTAATAATAAAATAATAAACGCGTCCTATAATATTTTTGCACTCCTTTTTTACGACATGCGCTCGAGGTCTAAAGTTATAATTTTTTTTTTCCAGATATTAATTTTTATAAAAACTATATTATCCTACTGATAGGATGAATTAATTATAATAACGATAATATAAAGTGAGAGTGTGTAACAGTACTCCAGGTAGTGAGTGAGAGTATCTTTAGACACGTTTTACATTGTATAAATATTATTATTTATATAATATCAAAGAATAATAATAATCATATAGTATTATTATTTATCTCAAATAAAATAGGTGAGGTATAAATATCTCGAAAATATGTTTACTATACAATACTTTAATCATGATAAAATCCAATATACTATAATTAGTATTATATGATAATAAATATTCAAAAGTATACTAGAGATATAATATATTTTAATTATATAACAATATGTAGTAAGAGATATATTAAAGATTTAACACATACCGAGAGAAAATATATATAATATTTTTCTTATATGAGTTTTTTTTTTTATATCATACTATAATATATATTGATATCTGTACGCATAAACAAGTACGATTCAGTCATGATGAAGAAAACAACGAACTTCATATTCATATATGAGTACAGATAGTCATTATATATTGAAATAATTTCAATCTTTACAACATTCTGTAACCATTATATTATATTAAAAATATAATATTATCATATAGACTGAAAAAAATAATAACAGAGAAATAATACACAATAGTACAGAGAGCTAGAGAAGCCGAGTGAGCACTATTTGGGGAGATGCGAGCGTATAAGGGGGGACTGTTTATCTCAATACCAAGATAAGGTGAGAGAAGGGAGAAGAGAGGAGAAACAGAAAAAACGAACGAAAAAAAAAACACTCTCACGCACACTAACTAAAAGAGCTGTGGTGTGTTTTCTTCATATAGTGAAGAGTAGATCCCTTCCAGATACGAGGATAGCGGGAAACACTATATGCAGACTAAAACCAATTCCCACTATGTTATGTTGTGAATTCCACAGAACGTGTCACAAGCTTAGTTAGAGCACCAAATGCTCACCAGATACACACACATACGTTCAAATCTTTGCGGGATATATACAACCAAAACTCTTGCAAAAAGGTATAAAAAATACCCTTATAAGATATAAAAAAAAAAAAAAAATATAAGGAAAAAAGAGACAGTCTCAGCACGGCGCACGCTTGATAGAAAGTGAAAAGACCTAGAGTAGGGAGGTCTGTTTTATCATAGTCCGTCTACCGTAGGGGAGAGGGACGGATGAAACTTGATTGTCTCAGGCAGCCACTCAAATACATAACAAGAGAGGATGAGGGTTACAGGAAAAGAAATCAACACAGAAGAATACTGAAACACACATTTCTCGCGAGTCGTAACACTGTAGTAGATAGAGCGCGCACATGAGCAGAGTAGAGACTATGATACTAGACTTATACTATGGCCATCTATTATTAGCGGTTTATATATATACTACTTTGGGTTATTTATCGCTTATATTTAAGTTTATATAAATAAATATAAAATAAAATAAAAATAAAAAATCATAATTACTAACTGAGAGTTGTATAAAATGGTGGTTGAGTATTAAAAAGTGTCATATATAATTTATATATTATTTTATATAATATATCATATATATCGCGTTACTCTTAAATAACTTAAATTGTATTAGTTATAGACTATATAGAATTTTAGAAAACATAATATACTTAAGATATTAAATATATATTAATAAAATAAATATACTACATAAATAAAATTTATCTGTACTAACTGTGAAAGAATCAAAAAAGAACAGAAATATCAGGACTAGCGATGACCATGCCTATGATAAAATTGAAGTTTTAATGCTCACATCATATAACAGTACTCTATGGTATAATTTTATTACTATAGAGACTATTACTAGATATAAGATACTCAAAATCTTGAGACTATCAAATATATGAAATGATAGTAGCAATAAGTTAGAGTATACAATATATGAAATAAATTTAATATATTTATAGGTTTATAAATATTTATTTAGATTTATTTTTCAATAATTTGGTATATTTTTAGATTCTTACTTATTTATATCTTAAACCTTTTATTTATTTATTTATACTCAGCTATCTATATTTATTTATTATTTTATTTTTCTTATTTTTTTTTATTTTTTTTTTTTCTTAACTTACCTCACCCCATATTTCCGAGTGATAGTTAGGTAGTATATATATATATATACGCATATATGCTCTCACTACTTTCTACCTTAATAATTCAATTATTATAGTATATTTTTTCCCTAGTTGCACTTTCTCTCTAACGTGTACACTGAAAATAAAACTCGGATAAATTTTATTTTAAGGAAACTGCAATATTGAAATGTTTTATTTATTTTTTTCTCTTCCTTTTTTTTTCTCTACACTACTGATAATATTACCAGCAACCAGTGAGTATCACATAAGACGTTAAAGCTAAAGTTGAATAGGACCATTATATAAGTAAGAAAAATTAATTTTTTATATGAGTATAATTATATTTTTAGTATATTTTCATTTATATATTTTTATTTTTGAAATTGTATTTACTTTATTTTTTTTTTTTATTCATTTTCGGGTAAGGGCAATCATAAATAGTAACGCCCTAATTATTATTATTTATTATTATTATTAACTTATTATTATTTTGAATAGTATTACTAGAAGATTATAATTAAGCTCAAAAATTACTTTAAATATTATTGTATTATTTTATATATATAATATACGTATATATTACTGAGTATAGTACTATATATATATAAATTTATATATAGTATAATAGTATATAATATTATATATTTTATATATTATATATATAGTTATATATATATATATATAGATACATTATATATCCTAATGAGCCAATACTTTTTTTATTGAAAATGTTCCTTACTTACCGCTATAATCTAAAATATAGTAGGCATTTGTGGAAGTAAATGTAGCTACCACCCCATTTACTTTAAACTTTGTATTCCCTTCAAAACTGCTAAAAAAATGAAATTTTCCAATATCATATCTTTTTTTTCGTATTTCTTCACTATTTTTTATTATAAATTCGGGAGTGGAATATTGATATCAGCAGTAATCATATTTATTCTTCCTAATTTGTTTTTGTCATATTATCTAT
>JABUQX010114072.1:10000-12500 GCA_015478945.1 Trachelipus rathkii
AACATTTGGGAACCAAAGTAGTATTTCAGGAAAACTACTTGAAACATCGTGCCCAAAAATATTTACATTCTTTAACAAAGTTGAAAGAAGTTTGAAGAACTTCGATTAAAATTTCTTATTAATATATTTAAAATATTTACCCATAAAACATTTTAATTTCTTCTCCTTTTTAACAAGTTAGTATTTTTTTATAATAATGTCAAAAAAATATATTAAAAACTTTATTTTATATTATATCAAGATTTATATTTCAACAACTTTTAATATACGTTGATTTTAAGATCTAAGGACATTGAAATTTAACTAACAAATATAAGTTCATGTCCAAAAAAACGTTGCGTGTTTCTCCGATTCATAAAATAACAACTTAAGATCTGACAACTGATGATGCATATATTTCTTTTAATATTTTTTTAGCATTTTGAAATCTAATTTTATCTATGTTTCACCACTAGTCCTTCTCTCTTAAAATACACCACTTTCGCTCCTATCGGTAAATCTGACCACAACCTTATATCTCTTAATTTTAATACTTTCTCTCCAACAGCTCCATCCTGCCCTACTCGTTTTTTCTGGCACTTTGATCGGGCCGATTGGGGGGCCTTGCGTTGCTTCTACTCTAACTATAATTGGAATGACTGCTTTGTCTCTGGTGATAAGGTGGGAGCTGTAATCGTTGATGGGATGAGCAGGTTCATTCCTTCTTCGACTAAATCTTTCTCTCCTCATAATCCATGGTTCGATCGTGCTTGTTCTCTGGCCATTCAGGCTGGCATTCAGTCTAGAGACAGTTGCGTATCGGGAGTGGAAAATTCTCGTTTCTCCTATCACTTTTGCTAATTTTCATTCTGCTAGAAATCGTTGGAGGGATACTCTTCGACGAGCAAAGCGCGCTTTCATCAACGAAAGTGCGCTAACCTCCCTTGGTTCTCCTACTGACAAATCTTTCTGGGCTCTTGCCAAAAACATCTCTAAACAACTTCTGTAAATCCTGTCTTTCCTCCTCTTATTCGCTCTGTGGTTCTGTAGCTCATTCTTCCAACTGAAAAGGCCAATCATCTTTCGACCTCCTATTTTCCTCTAATCAACCCCCGGACCGATTCTGGCATTCCTCGTCTCCTCCTGCCTCCTTCTCCTCTCAGGTTGTCCTATGCCTTTGCCTGTGCTTACATTCGATCGGGTGCATGGGCTCCTGAAATCTGCGAACGTTAGGAAGGCGGGTGGCCCGGATGGCATTTCCTCCCCAAGATTTGAGGGATCGTGCTTCCGTGCTATCCCCGCCCTCGTTCAACTATATTCTCTATGTTCAATACTAACACTTTCCCTTCAGTGTTGGAAGCACGCCTCATGTCCAACCTATTCCGAAAAAAAGAAACCGCTCTGATCCTTCTAACTATCGCCCGTATAGCTCATTACTTGTATTCTTTATCTAAGATCTTTGAAAATCTTCTCAACTCTCATTTCTCTGATCATCTGGAATCTCATTCACTTCTTTCCGATCGCCAGTACGGCTTTCGGCGCTCGAGTTCTACTGGATATAGTTTCCTATCTTACTGATTTATAGTTTTTCCGCCCTTAGGAACTACGGGGAGACTTGCGGTGGTGGCGCGTGACATATCCAAAGCATTTGACCGGGTTATATGGCACGCGTCACTGCTCTCCAAGCCTCCCCCTCCTTTGGTTTCCTCTTCTCTTTGCTTACTTAGCTAGTTTTTCTTTTCAAATCGCTCAATATCGGCTGGTGTGTTGGTGGGGCGACTTCTTCTTCCTTTTCTGTCAATAGTGGTGTCCTCAGGGTTTTGTCTATCTCCTACTTTATTCTACTTTTCATTAATAATCTTCTCACCTGCACATCTAACTCTTTCACTCATATGCCGATTTACTCGACCTTCATTCTTCAAACTCTTTCAAATCTGCTCCTTCTTTATTTCTAGGAATTTGCCTCTCGTCTTAATCTTTCCGTTCTATTCTCGCTGATCTGGATAGAATTCCGGGTGGGGTCGTCTGAACCTTTGTGAAATTCAATTCTTTTAAAAACTCAACTTTCTACAAATCTCCCTTTCAAAGACACACCGTCCAACTTTCCTATCTCTTTCGACGGTTCTCTCGTCTCTTCCTGTTGACAATATAAACATTCCTTTGTCCTTAACATAAACAAAAAAAGTTTTGGAAACCTCACATCACAATGGTTGCTAGGGCGGCCTTCAAGAAAAAACTGGGATTCTGTTTAGACTGCGAGACTTTTTTTTTCCTCTTATCAGTTGTCCAGCTATTACAAGCGGCTCATCCGCGCCTTGTATGGAGTATATCTTATATCTGGGGGGGGCTCTTGGTTTCACCCGGCTTTAGATAGGCGTCTAAAGCCAAAAGGCTTATAAACTGTTCCGTTGGTGCTCAGTTCCCTTGACCCTCTAGCTTTGCGGCGCGCGATGTTGGTGCTTTTATCTCTTTTCTATAGGTACCGCAGCGGCAAGGTGCTCGAGGGAGCTTTATCACTCTC
>JABUQX010114072.1:15000-18315 GCA_015478945.1 Trachelipus rathkii
TTTATGATTGACTTCAAGGGATTTGGAGGGGTATTATTATAAAAGATAAGAATAATTGATGTGTTTCAGATTATATTATATATATATATATATATATTTATTATATATTATATATATATTAATATATATATATTATTATTTATATATATATAATATACTATATATATATAGTATATATATTTGGACAAAGACTAACGTCAACGAGAACGGGAGGTCGGATACCGAAAAGAGAATTTCACAGGTAGCATCTATGAAACATAAATAGAGTTCTAGGTGCGAAAATGATTTTTTTTTTTTTTACTGTTTCTAGGGGTGAAATTAGGTTAGGTTTAGAGTTACGTTAGGTCAGGTCAGGTCAGGTCAGTAAAAAAAAATCATTTTTGCCACTTAAAACATCATATTTATGTTATCATTAGAGGCTACTGTTGAAATTTTTTTTCCATCGACCTCCCTTCCGTGATGTGTTAACGTAAACTTTTACATTATATATATATATTAATAAATTATATATATATATATATTATATATTATATATATATATACTATATATATATATAAGACAGAAATAGATTCTGGTCGTTATAGATTGTATATCTCTAGTATCTGTGTACAATTAAAAAAAAAAAAAAACAATAAAAGCCCGCATCATTGTAACATCTTTTCACAAAAATTGGCAAAGCTGAAAATTTAAGCCATTTTTATTCACATTAATCAATTCAAACGAGCCTATCACGTAGTGAAAAACATTAACATTGCATTTTTTCATGAATATTTTAATGAAAACTAAAACTCACAACGAATAGCAAACAAATATTTGACACAAATTCTCATTCTTCTTCAATGCACTAATAAAATAATTGATTTCTTGTAAGTAAAAAAATAAAAGAAAAAAATTTCATGACTGCTTTCCGCCATTCATTTCATGTTGTGTTTACATTTTTCGTAAGCATAATTTCTTTATCCATTGTGAGCACCAAGAAAACTACGGAATATTTCATATTTCCGACGTTTGGGAAATATTCTCAAAATTTTCTTAAAATTTGACAAAGACGAACGATTTGTTTTTGAGAACGTTTCTTATTTTTCGTAGAATTCTGAAGCAATATATGCAAAAACGAAATACTAACTATTTTTCGGAAATTCTAGGATTTCACCGAGATTTGTTATAACCAAAATTAGAGCCAAAATTATCAAAAATTTAACTAAAATTATTAACAAAATATAGTAAATTTTAGTATATATATATATATATAAAATATATATATATATATATATATATATATAATATATTATATACTATATATATATTAATATATATATATAGTTTATATATTATAATATATATATTATATATATATAATAATATATGTATATATATGATTATCCGTCAAATGTATCTTAAAAACTATTAATGCTACAGTTAAACGGAATCATTGCTGGAATGCTGAACCAAAGTTTGCCATGAAAGTAAAAAAAAAATAAAAATAAAAAATAAATAAAAATAAAAAAATAAAAAAATATTATATCTCAAAAACTTACGATAGCTACAGCGAAAAGGAATACATTTTTGGAATCCTGGTAAAAATTCACATAAGAAAATGTAAAGAAAATAAAAAAAAAAAAAAAATTGTATTGTTAAATAATCTTATAGTAATATGATTAGAAGCCTATTTAGAGACATTTTATTGGTTACTCGTTAAGATAAATAGACTTTCTATTAAAATTTGCTTGTTTTTTTTTCTTACTAAAGAATACCCCAAGGGGTATACCGCCACCGATTGGCAGGAGTCGAGGGTGCTCTCGGCCTTCCGGGAATACGGCTGTAGGACTAATTCGCCACCCTCCGGGGAGGGTCTCCGGAACCCCCGCGTCCTTTTGGTATTTGGGTTGTCGCGGGGTCCTCCGCCCCCCCTACGGGTATGGGAAAACGTCCCCCCCTTTATGTCCCCGTCGGATCGAGCCCCCTAGTGTGCCGTAATTAAAGCAAAATTTAATAGAAGTCTATTTTATTTACGAAAACCAAAAAAAGGTCTCATAAATAGGCCTTCTAAATCAGTATTACTAATAATTATTAAACAATATTTTTTTTATTATTATTATTTTTACATTTGCTTATGTGAAATTTACCAGGATTCCAAAAATGGATTCCTTTTCGCTTGAGACTATTTGTAGTTTTTGAGATATATTTTTGTTTTTTTTTTTTCTTTTTTTTTTTTTTTTTTTTTTTCTACATTTCAGGGCAACTTTGGACCAGATTCCAGCAATGTATTCCGTTTTACTTCAGCATTAATAGTTTTTAAGATACATATGACGGCTATAACAGACGCTGGCCTAATATATATTATATTAGTATATTATATATATATATATATTAAATAATACTATATATATATATTATACTATATAACTATATATATTATATATATTATATATATATATATATATATATATATATATTATATAGGCCTATTAAATTTATATATATATTATATATATAATATATAATATTATATATAGTATATATATACTATATATATATATATTGATTTATATATATATATATATATATTACTATTATATATTAAATAAGTATTTTTTATTTAATTTTAAAAAATTAAGTTTTCTTTATTTTGTTCACATATTTATTGCAAGAGGCAACTCTTACTTGATGAGCAGAGATGCAAATTTGGAAGAGTTATTTTATGACGTGTTCGAGAGGAGGCTTTGGGGAAAAATCCTCAAAATAGACAAAATAAGAATAAGGTTTCTTTTACGTTGCCATGACAACCAGTGTTTTGAAAGCATTTTAATTATGCTTTCTTGGAGGCACAAATCGAAATTCCTCAAGTCAATGATCCTTATGAAAAAAATGTTCGCAAGAGATAAATGATTCTTAATGTAAAATTAGCGTTCTTGTATAACATTTTTTAAACATTATTTCAATAGTAATAAATAGTAATTTGAATTATTCTATTACATTACGTTGCTTTTATTTTTTTGTAGAGGAGGCCCGGCCTCCTGTGCTTCCCCCGTTAAACCGCGCCGATAATATATATCATATATAATAATATATATATATATATTTAGTCAATGTACAGGATATATATATAGTATTATATATATATTATTTTATAAATTAATTAGTATGGAGGTTGAGTATAGGCTAATGGGCATATATATAGTTGTATATGTCCCCCTTGGTGAGTTATTTCTAAATAATTTGTATATTATTGATGGTGATAGTTGTTGAAGAGATATATTTTAAAGAGGATTGGTAATATATATATATATGACCACCCATTAAGACACCAGCAA
>JABUQX010114073.1:2500-5000 GCA_015478945.1 Trachelipus rathkii
CCAGCCGTCGGGTTCCACACACACTCCGCAACTATAGCATCCCGCTTAACCACCGATATCAATTCATTCTTTCGCACATGACACGAACATCTCAACATACTTCATATTGATCTCTATTTACACCTTTCTCCACACCACACATCTCTCTAATAAGTTTCATTCTTCATTTTATTAATTCTTCTCACACCTAGCATGCCTCTAAGATTGTCCATCGACTGAAGACATTGACACTTTAGATTTATACTTCTTATTCAGACCATAGTCTCACTACCGATACAATAACACAAGGTAACAACATACCCTCATGTAAGACTCTAGGGCACTCAAGACTTAGTCCCTTTACATCCAGCAACGATTTAATTGCACCAGCCACCTTCCTGGCCCATTCACACTTTCCTACTACAAACTCTGCATCATCCGTTCCCTTCCCATCCAACACATACCCTAAATATTTAAACTAGACACTTGTTCTTCCAGCTGCTTACCATCTAACATAACTTCACACTGAGGACTGTCCTCAGTCACAACCATAACCTTACTACTTAATCTACGTTTACTTTCAAACCCTCCTTTTAAACACACCAAAACCCTACAAATCTTTCTACCGAATCCTCTCAAACTCTTCTCAGAATTTCGGCCACACAGACAAATATCCTCATATAATAGATAGTTCACCTACACTTCATCCCATCATTTCTAACACGGCATTTCACTGCCCCACCCCCCACCCCTCTAATTCTTTCATAATCCTATCCCATATACAAATTAAATACCAAGGGGACATAACACAACCCTGGCCTCAACTCCGCTTAATACTAAACCAATCACCTTTGACGCCATTTATTCTCACACACGCCTCACTATCCTCATACATACTTTTGATTCCATTCAGAAGCCTACCAACCAAACACCATATTCACTACACCTGCCATATACGCTTCCCTTTTAACTCTACTGCATACGCCTGTTGCAAATTCCTTAAAACGCTAAATCAATTTAGTCTTTTTCTCCTTCATTTTTCTCATATATGTTGAGATGGTTTGGTCATATGGAAAGGATGAATGATAGTCGTTGGTTAAGCGGATGAATAGTGGCGAGTGTGTTGGAACCGACCGGCTGGAGACGAAAGAAAAAGTGGATTGAGTCAGTAAAACGAATGTTTGAAGGAGAGAAATGTGAGGTTGGTGTAGGGGCGAGAAGAAAGGTGTATAAACAGGGAGTGGAATGGCTGGGATTGTGAAGGGGGTAATGGTTGTGGCCACACTTGGGCCAAGGGGATGATCCCTTACATTGACGATCTACCATAGTGAGGGTCCATCGCTGTCCCATGAAGCTTTAGGTGGATTTTTCTGACTGCGACGCGTTCTCACTAATTGGTATAATGGTACAGAGGGGGCCGGTAAGCTGGCTTTCTTTCGACTTTTGTCATGTTCTCCTACTGCTTTTCTTTTCCGATGCTTGTACAGCACCTTACCCCCAATCTTGGGAAAATAGAAGGAAAATAAAGAAATATATAAAATATAAATACCGTATATATATATATATATAATATATATATATATATATATATATATATATATATATATATATATATATATATATATATATTTATATATATATATTATTTATATAATAATATATTTTTTTATAATATATAAAAATATATATATATATATATATTGTATCAACCTTCTTTCTTTCCCCTCATTTTTCATAAATTTTCCATTCTTTCAATCCACCCTCTTTATCACAGACATCCCTACTACTCATATCCCTATGTGTGGGGGAGAAAGAATTGCCCGCATCGTATGTCCTGCGTGTCGTAGAAGCCGACTAAGGGACGGGGGTAGTTGGGTTGGCTGCCCACTACCACCTATCTCTTGCTAGGAATGCTAATGCATGCCTCGGAGATGGTCGTGATCGCCGTAAACGACCTTCTAATCTTCGGCGAAATTGTACGAATCGTATGGGTACATGGAATGTCAGAGGAATAAATGTTGAGGAGAAGAGGAGAGAGGTGATGGATGTATTTAGAAAGGGCAAATTTGATTTGCTCGCTGTGACTGAAACAAAGATGAAAGGAAAGGGTGAAATTAAGTGGTGTGGTGTGAAATGTGTGCGTGCTGGTGTGGAAATGAATGAGAGAGGGAGAGAAGGAGTTGCAATTTTGATGAGTGACCTGTGGTACAAAGCTATGGTAAACTTTGTGTGGTGTGAGTCCTAGAATTCTAATGGTTAAATTTAAGTTTGGAAAAGGTCAAGGTATGTGTGGTTGTGCCATATGGTCCATCTGAGGGAAAACGTTGAAGAGAGTACGATTTTTGGGATAATCTGAGTGATGGCTCTGGATGGCGGTGAGTAGGAGCTTTCAGATTTGATAGTGGCGGGCGGACCTGATATTGTTGGATAGGGTGATCAAAAAAAGGGATGGTATAAAGGGGGGTTTGGGGGGGGGCGGGAGAAAATGAGAATGGTAGGAAGGTGATTGATTTCTGTGAAG
>JABUQX010114073.1:10000-24919 GCA_015478945.1 Trachelipus rathkii
TATTAAGTCTGGCCAATACGGAGGCGTTGGCAGTATCACCTTGGTGTAAGCCGTTTTCGTCGTGGGAGATGACACTCCCCGATGAATCGGTTTATATTTCTAAGTTTCGCTCCTCTTTGATCATTCGTCCAGCGCCTCTTGCCAATAAGATCGAAAACCTTGTCGGAGAGCAGGATAGTATTCAGTTGATGGGAGGTAGCCTTGTCGAATGGCATCCTGGAGGTACCTGGAACAACTCCGAAATGAGGAGGTGGCCATTTTTGCCTCTCTGTCAGCGATTTCATTGCCAGTTACCCTCATGATGAAGGGTACCAACATAAAATAATTTTGTTTTCCTTGCGGGAATGGGAGCAGCCGAAGAAATTGCTGCACAGCAGATACCCATTGTGTTTTTGGAATAAGGGGTTTTAAGCGCTTGAGGGCGCTGAGCTAATCTGAATAAATGACATAAGATAGATCTTGGTTAAGGATAAGAATTCGAGAAAGCATAATCATTGTAGCCATTAATTCTGCCGTGAAAATTGAAGCATGAGGGGGGAGGGTACTGGGAAAGGTTGGCGATCAGGAAAGACAAGCAGATGCGCCAACACTGTTCCCCGGCTTTTAGAGCCATCAGTAAATACTAGGAGTAAACTGCATCATGAACTGTGGAATGAGACAAGAATGATGCTTTTAACAAGGCAAGCAGAATGGCTTGATTTGGAGAGAGAGGTCAGAGCCTAAGCAAATGGTGGGAGCGGGGAACAACCAAGGTGTGTAATCCTTCATCGTATGAGAAAGGCAGCACCTTTTGTAAGGATATTAAGGAAATTAAGGATGTTTAATGAACGCGTGTTTCCGCAAATGGCCAGTTATTAAGTTCTGAGGCACCTTGCTGCATGAATAAGGTGGTCAGGGCATACGGTATCTGGGGTTTTGAAAACGAAGATAACTTGTACACATGCTGACACTCTATTCGAAGAGAGAGAGGCATCAAATCGGATTCAACTTAAAGGTTCACCCGGGGGACGATCGGAAAGCTCCAGTGGAGATACGGATCGCCTCGTTTTGTATGGGATCCAACAGATGCAGTAGAGTAGGGGAGGCCTGACCCATATACTACACAGCCATAGTCAAGGCTTCGATCGAACTAGGCGATATATAGACGTAAAGGGGACTTGCGTTCAGGCACCCCAAGATTTTTGCAGGCGAGATGAACCGTAACAGGTCAAGAGCGCGATGACAAGTTGTTTTTTTAGGTATTTAATATGCGGTGCATATGTTAAGCTGCGTCCGTCTAGATGAGCCTAGAAATTGACCTGTGAAGTTACAAGGAATGGGGCGAAACCATATAAGGTTTAGGTTTCGCTGGAAATGAGGTGGCCAAGTTCTTCGATTCCCTTTTTTTCTTGGAAAAAGCATGCTGAGGTTTTGAGCTGGGAGAAATGGAAGCCTGAGTTCGCCACATTGTGAAATATTCTTCAATAGCTGTTGAAGTTGGCTGTTCGAGAAAAGGCAGCTTGGCACCAGCTATATATAACGCAAGGTTCATCACATAGAGGAGAAAAATTAAACCGTGTGGCTTTGGAATGAAGTAACACATGTCATTAAAATCCGAGAGTTCAAATAGTAGTACAACTTAAAACACCTACCCTGCGAATGCCTTCATCCAGAGAAAGCTGGCGGTGACAGAATAGAAAGAGCACCGACTTGGATGGATCTGTTTGACAAAAGACATTTATGAAAAGAGGGAGTTGTCCGCGAAAACCGAGCGAATGGAGTAAGGAGAATCCCAGTTCTCCACGTTGTATCATAAGCTTTTTCAAGGTCAAAGAAGACACCAAGTGCCATTCCACCAGTTGAGAAGGCTTCCCGGATGTCATGGTCTAGTTTTAACAAGGGGTCCGCGGTCGAACGATTTTTGCGAAAGCCAAACTGAAAGTTTGAAAAAGCTTGGCGACTCTCCAGAAACAGGGAGAAAGCGGCTGAAACGCATTTTCTCCATTAATTTACGGGGCAGGTCAGTGAGATTGGTCTTTGGTTATCCGCCAGCTTCGGATTTCCCAGGTTTTGGGATAGGAATTACAAAAGCTGTAGTCCAAATAGTTGGAAAAGAGGATTCGACCCAGATTCTGTTATATAGATCCAGCAAAAATGCTGATGCGCGAGGGATGTATATGAACGGAGCATGATATACGAATCATGTCTGGACAAGACACCGTCTTTGCTACTGCGCCAGTGGCAGTTTGACATACTCTGCAAGTGTAAGAAGAACGGTTGTAAGGTAATGATCTTGCCCCTTTTGCTGCTTGAGAAGTCTGGCAGTGCTGTGTCGAGTTCTCAGTTTTTTGAAGGCTTTTCAGTGTACGGATGAACTCGAATGGCTAGCAAAGCTATAACCTAACGCATCCGCTACAGCAGCAGGAGCGGAGATCGTATCCAGTTATATGAGGCCCATAACGAGGATGTGGGTGAGGAGTATTGAGCGACGAGATATTTTCTGTGTAACTTTCCACGCTAAAGGAAGGGGAGTTGTGGAGTAAACAGTCGATATGTAACGTTCGAAAATATTGTTTATGCGTTTGACGATTAATTCGCCGAGATCTCTCGCTGCGGCTGCTTTATAAATAATAATTTTTGGGTGGGGGGGGGTTTTTTTGTATTGCTGTAGAGTTTCTTTCTTCCTCTCGTTGCGCTTGTGCGCACCGTGCTCTTGGGACCACCAAGGGGTTGCCGACCGCCTGCCTGAGGAAGACTGCGGGATGCAAGCTTCCGCTGCAGAGATGACTACTTTCTGGAAGAAGCAAAAGGCATCATCAACAGTCGGAAATCGTTTATTGAAAGGAGAAAGAGGGATAGCTGTGGCCTGATAAAAAGGAGCCCACTCCGCTCGATCATAACGCCAGCTGGAGTTGGGTTTTTGCATTGGGCTTGGAACAAGCTCATTTAATGCTATTGGGTAATGATCGCTGCCGAATAAATAATCAAAGCGGGACCAGGTAAAACGATCCATAAGGGAATGGGAACAAAAAGAAATATCGATACAAGAAGAAGTGTGTGTATCTTAACGTTCATATGTAGGGAGTCCTGTGTTGTTAAGGCCATCCAGGGACAAAAAAGGGGTAGGAGAGCTATTAAAATTTTGGGTGGGGGAAAAGGAAAAGGGTCACCCAATAAGGGTGGCGGAGGTTGAAGTCACCTAGTATAACAACCGGAGCAGGGAGCTGTTTTGAAGATCTACTAGTCGACTTAGTAAATTCACTACTCGAAGCCAAGTAGATTGAGCAGATAGTAAGGTCGATGCAAGTGAATTCTTGCCGCTACTGCATGAAGTTTTGTTTGGAGAGGGACTGGGGAATAAGGGGATAGATTTGTGAATGAGTATTCTTGCCCTCACCTATCATTGTCACCTCTTTCCTATAGAAGTTAACGGCAATTTATATTCAGATGGTTGAAAGAAGTCACGATGACATAGTCGAAGTTCCTGCAAACATATACACTTTGGTGTGCATATGTTTATTAGTTTGAATAAGTTCTTCAAAATTAGAGTAATAGGCACGACAATTCCATTGAAGGAAGTTAGCCATGCTGATGTTATAAATGAAAAAGTCTTTTTTAGAGACAATTGTCTCTATGTGACTGGGGGGAAAGTTAGAGGTGGGTTCAGATTGAGAGGGAAGGTTGAGACGTGGGTCTCGGCGAGGATGGGGAACAAAACCTGGGGGAAGAGGGTAGTCATACACCAGAGATTTATTAGGTTGTATGACATCTTTTAGGGAGGAATTTTCAGATGTATTTGGTGAAAGAGCTTCACCATGAATGCGAGATAAGTTGAATTCAACCGAATCCAACTTATGTGAGTTTGGTTGGTTAATAGAAGAGCATTCGTAATGCTCATATTTGTTATTGAGAGCAGTATCAGAATCCTCTTTGCAAGCAGATTCAGAAATGTGGGAGGGACATAGAGTTGTTTCCATGGAAATGGGGAAGGAAGGTGTATCTGGAAAGGTATTGTCTTTTTGAGAATGTATTGGGGTTACGACATCGATTTCCAATATGGGATTCGATGAATTGGCAAGGTCAGATTCTGGAGAATTTTCCAGTACTTCATCATGCGGGTGATTTTGGGAAATTGGGCAGTTTGATTGGAGAATGGGGACCTCTGGGTCTATCTTCATGCCTCCAACAGACCCAGAACGCTTAGAGCGTTTGCGACGTTTACGTTGAACAGTTTTCCATTCACCTTTCTCGGAAGTGCAGGAAGCATTAGAAAAAGAATGGGTCATCGCATCAAGCTCCATTTGGGAGCTGTTATCCAATTCATCTTCTAGGGTATAGAATCCCTTAGAGAGAGCTGATAAAGGAAACTCGGGAGAAGAGTTATAGGAAGAATCAGAAGAACTAAAACTGTCTTGTAGACTATTAGATGGTTGGTTGGGGAGTTGTTCATTAGCTGGGATTGTTTGGGTACAGTCTATTGAAGCCTTTGCATTTGTCTCAGAAGTAGACTTATGGCGAGGTCTCTTCTGAGTTGCATTTTTTACATCTGGGGTTACTGTGTCTTTGTTTAAAAATTCGGTTGCTCTATATTTTAACGAATAATCTTTAACTTGGCGACTATTCTTTTCTGTGTGTTTTGAAACATCTTTACCAGGGGTTTTAGTAATAGTGGGAGGCGAGTTAAGGGACAAAGAGACCGTCCTCTTGCATAAGTTTGGTGAACCAATTTGGTGAGTATGGGACAGTGTGTCTTGGCAGGGAGTGTTTTCCAAATTTTGTATTGGATGAGCTAGCTTAGTTTCATTGCTAGCTTGTTGAGAGTTAATATTCAGAGTAGGCTTGTTGATGGCTTTTTGGACGGGAGATTGAATCAAGGGCTGCTTTTGTACTCTTTGAGAAGTTGGTAGTGTGGGCAGTACAGGTAGACTGGTTGCAGTACTTGCCTGGGTTTCAACGGAATTTAAGAGAGGAGTTCTATTAGGATAGGGTTGTGTTGGCGGATTAACACGCGGAGGCGTGGGGGAAGCTGTAATTGTGGCGTAAGATTGATTTTGATTTGGCTGATATTTTTCATTGAGCTGGCGTATAGCATCTCTCCTGCTCAATTTATGTATGGTACATAGCTCTAAAACCTCCTGTTCAAACAGGTAAAACGGGCATTTGAAAGAGGAAGCACTGTGGGGTCCTTTACAGTTTCTGCAGTTAGGGGTATTTTCACATGGAGTGTGAAATAATTTTCCGCAGATTGGGCATATGTCATCCTGTCCCCTACAGTATTTTCGGGGATGACCCAACCGTTTGAATTTTGAAGGCAAGTCTGGGTCGCAAGGGCAATAAACGTTGTGAACACTGTAAACTTTTCAAACGCCATTTGAACCTTTGTAGGCTGGATAAGGGGTATTAAAGGTCAGTAGTAAACGGGGATTTGGTTTTTCAGGAGTTTCCCGGCGAGGGGGAAATCTATAAATGTTTGTGACGGAAAATCTGTTCTGTTGGAGTTCTTCCAAAATGACAGCTGTGTCTTCGTTTCTCTGTTCATAGCAATAAATAGTGCCTTTAGATGTGTTTCTTATGTCATCAGGAGTAGAAATAATAGGAACATCTCCAAGAGACGTTAAGGATGACAGAATGGAACTTTGATTTCAGTTAGCAGCTTTTACGAGAATGGACCCATTCCTCATCGATGTGACTGGAGGGTCTTCAACTCCTAGGGCTTTTTTAAGTGCTCTACTGAGAGGAATGGTTCTGTGCTCAGTAAGAGGTAGTGGATCGCAGTATGTAATACATCAGGAATGACATGTCTGCTGACATTCCTGGAGGGGGTGCAGCGTATGGAGTAAACGAATGAGTACGACTATTACGGGGGGCACCTTTACGGGATTGCCCGGGCCGTGGGGGCACCTGAGGTGTTTTGCTGTTCGACGAATCGATGAAATTTTGCGAAAGACCCTCAGGTGTAGTAGAAGAAGAAAGCAAATTATAGGTACCAGGTCTAGAAGTAGTAGGGACCGTGGTAGGGCCAAGCTGGGAAGCTGGCAGATGGTTCAGCTCACCTTTATTTAAGAACGTTTTTTCTTTTAAGGACTTTTCCATATAAGATTTAACCACAAGCTTCGTCACCATGAATGAGCACTATAGCAATAAAGCAAATGAGACATAAAAGCAAATAACAGGATGGGCTGGAAAGGCGTATGTTTCATAAGGAAGGGTAATCCTTCTCTCTCCACAGCAGGTCACAGTCCAGAGACCCACACAACTCGGACCCCACCCCGTAGGATGGGCTGTGGATGTGGCCTCCGAAGATCACCCCAAATACTTTACATTGGGTTACACCCGTGTACCACCACGGCACCCTAATGTGTCTTCGCGTAAGTCAAGATTAGCTACACCAAAGTGCCAGAACAACCTCCTCAGTGGTTGGCAAGGCTCAGGTTCCTACAATTGGCGGCCCGGTCAGAAGGTGAGCGTAAATGACCGGTTTTTCAACTGTACCCTCATTCACGGGAGGAAAGTGTGGGGTGAACTGTAAACCCGTGCGGGAAGAGGCACCAGATAGCCCCAAGGGGCTGTGATGGGAAAAAGGGGGTAACCTTATACAAAAATTAAAGGGACTTATGGGTGGGAATTAAAAAAAAAAAAAAAAAAAAAAAAAACATAAACAAAAATCGCCTCTTCGCTCTAGGACGCTGAAGGGCGGGTGGTATATCCGTATATCCCGCCCAACAGCATCCCAGAGAGCCCCCCAACCACACGGTGAGCATGTTCCAGGGGGGATATATATATATATATATAAATAACTAATATATATATATAAATATATATATATATATATATATATATATAATTACAGGGGCATATCGTTGCTGCCACATGCCATGAAGTTATATGAAAGGATATTGGAGAAAAGGCTCAGGACGGGAGTCGAAAACAAGCTGAATGAAGCACAGTATGGATTCAGGCCCGGACGAGGAACCGCGGATCTGATATTTTCTCTGAAGATGATGATAGAGAAGAGCTGGGAGTGGGATAAGGAAATGTATATGGCTTTTGTGGATTTAGAGAAGGCATTTGACAGTTTTACCTAGGGTAAAACTTTGGGAGACACCGAGGATCGTAATTATCAGATAGAACCCAAGTTGATTAGAGTGATAAGGGGACTTTACACAGTAAGTGAAAGTGCCGTTAGGACAGCGTATGGGATAGGACAGTGGTTTGGAGTGAAGACAGGTGTTAGACAGGGAGGAGTGTTGTCACCATTGTTGTTCATCCTGTATATGGACAAGTGTATGCGAGAGATTGGGGTGGAAGAGGAGGAGATTGTTGTAATGGCATATGCGGACGATATTGCTCTAGTTGCGACGGAGGGGATTGAGGATGAATATGAGAAAGACTGAAGTGATGAAGATAGCTAGGGAAGGAGAGAACTTAAACATAGAGATCGGTGGGGAAAGAATAAAAGATGCGAGGAACTTTAAGTATTTGGGAGTTACGGTAAACAACAGTGGAATGATGGAGGGTGAAATAGAGGAAAGAATAATGAACTACTCTAGAGGAGTTGGTCAGTTGTATCCCTTGCTGAGAAACAGACATGTGACGAGACAGGTTAAAACACTTATTTATACCACGATTCTGAGACCGGTACTTTTGTTTGGGTCGGAGTCGTGGACACTTACAACTAGAACAAGGAGTAAGATCGTGGCGGCGGAGATGAGGGTGTTGAGGTTGATAGTGGGGGTGACCAGAAGAGAGAGAAGAAGAAATACTGAGATAAGAGAGGAGTTGGGGGTCGAGGCGGTGGAGGATCTGATTGAGAGACAGCAACTGAGATGGTATGGACACATCAGAAGGATGGATGAAGATAGATACCCGGCTAGATTTTATGCATGGCAGCCTGCAGGTAGAAGACCGGCGGGACGACCAAGAAAAAGATGGAAGGATGGAGTGGCGGCGGCTGTGGCGAAGAGGGGATGGACGCTGGATCAGGTGGAGGAACATCGACTGTACGAGGAGAGGGTCCTGTGGAGAAGCATTGCAAACGACAGGGGATGCGCAGGACGTGCCGGTGAAATAAAAATATATATATATATATATATAAATATATATATATATATATATATATATATATATATATATATAATACATATATATATATATATATATATATATATATATATATATATATATATATATATATATATATATATATATATGTATATATATATATATTAGTGACGCAGGTAACATCCGCGGAGCATCGCACATTATTAAAGATCCGCATCCGAGCTTTGCCCTGCGGATGTTTGCCAGTTATTTTTATGAATTTGATAAAGGTACATAATAAAGCATACTTAAGATGAATCTGAAAAATGAAGAAATGTAAATAGGGTTGAAGGCAATTCAAAAACGACTTGATATTCCATATCTTAATGTTATCAAAGACGCCATTCCCAGCTCGCTGGAATAGTACCACTTCACATATGACGGAAAGAGTATTGCTCAAGAGCTTCTTGCTTCATGCAGTTATTAGCATATTCCAAAGTTAACAATCTTATTAATGATGGAAAATGACATCATATCACACAGCATTAAGCTATTGACCATTTGAAGAAACTACCAAAAAAAAATCAGCGCCTCTGCAGCTTCTGTCTCCGACGTATACCATTAATCTCAACGCTAAGGAGGCATTTTGAACCATCTTCAAATGAAAATAATGACGGTTTAAAAAGAATGAATGATGTAATTAAATAGAGGTAGAAAAACGCTTTGGTTCTGTGGAAATTAGTGACCTTCGTACTATTGCAACTTACTTAGATTTCCGTTATAAAGGCAAGTTTTTTGTAACAAATATTAGAACAAGTTAAATAGTTACTTTGTGTTGCAGTTCAAAAACTTCAATCCGAGCAGTCTATTAATTCGCCACCGATTAAAAGAAAAAAAACAATATCTAGAATAACACCTTCTACAAGTAAATCAATAACGAATTCTACTGGAAGAATTTCTAGTGCAATAGCGTGATGAAGAAACATACCATATTGCCAAATGTGCATATAGTTTTAAATGATTAGAAAAACTATCACCAAGAAAAACGGTTAGATTCAAATGATGATCCAATCAGTTGGTGGAAAGTTAATCAAAATATTTATCCACGCTTGAGTAAACTTGTAAGGAAAACTTCAATCCGAACAGTCTATTAATTAGCCATCCATTAAAAGGAAAAAATGAAATATACAGAACCAACATCTTCTACAAGTAAATCGTAACAGATTCTGGAAGAATTTCTACAGTCAAGTAGTAGCGATGAAGAAACACACGTATTATCATCAAAAGATACAGTGCAAATGATTGAAAACTATCTGAAAAACGACTAGATACAAATCAAATGACGATCCTATCAGTTGGTGAAGTGTATTAAGCAAAATGAAAAATGTTTACCCACGCTTTAAGTAAACTTGCAGGGAAATACCTGGCCTGTCCTCAAACTAGTGTTCCAAAGTGAGAGAGTATTTAGCAATGTTGGGCTAATATATGATAAAAAAGAGAGAAACAGACTCTCTGCAGAAAAGGCAGAAAAATTGATGTTTAGGCAGAAAAATTGATGTCTCTCAAGCACAACCTTCCCTTGAATTTTAATACTAGTGCAAAAAAGTATATAATCCATGTAAAAATCTCTCTTTCATTAAGGTCAGGAGGTTAGGGAAGAGGTTGATGGATATCCATTTGATTCTGGAAGGTCTCCATCCACACCCTGGTAACATTCCTATTATTAGATTTGTGGCTAAAACTCCGATATATATATAAATATATATATATATATATATATATATATATATATATATATATATATCTTTATATATATATATATATATATATATATATATATATATATAACTAACTGCTATATATATATATATATATTTATACATATATATGTATATATATATATATATATATATATATATACCATATATATATATATATATATTTATATATACTATATATATATATACTTTATATATATATATATAACATATATATACTATTTATATATATATATATGTATATATAAATATATAAATATATATATATATATATATATATATATATAACATAATATATATATATATATATCTATATATATATATATATATATATATATATATATATATATATATATATCTATACATATATATATATATTAAACATCCGCATCCGCATCCGCATCCGCATGCATCCGCGGATGTTAAAATCAAACATCCGCATCCGCGGATGCGAAAAAAATGACATCTGCAGCATCACTAATATATATATATATATATATATATATATATATATATATATATATATATATATATATATATATATATATATATATATATATAATATAACATAATATAATAGATTATGTTCCAACGTACGTCAATAACTTATATATCACTCTTTCCATACCTTCTTTGCTGTATATATATATATATATATATATATATATATATATATATATGTATATATATATATATATATATATATATATATATATAATATATATATATATATATATATATATATATATATAACCAATAACTTAACATATATATATATATATATATATATATATATATATACCATATATAACTTTCTCTTGCCAAATATTACATAAACTTGCACAATGACTCGATTTTTAAAAAAGCACTTCATCGACAATATTAAAAAATTTGAAACTATCCAAGAAAAAAAAAAGAAAATAAAAAAAATTTGAAGTAAATAGAGAAAGTATATCTTCACTTACATTATTCACTCCCTACTGATCAAAAATAACAACAAAAGGATAATTAATAAAGGTATCTCGAAATATAGAGTAGATACGTAGAACAGAACCACCAGACATTACATCTATGAAACTGGTAACTGACACTGAGGTCTCTCAACTAGGGATGCCGCAAGGAGGACCGATGCTCTTCGATATTGATATTTTTTGATGCGATATCGAAAAAATATCGATGATATATTTTATATCGATTTATCGATATATCGATATTTAATACCTCAGTATATCGAATCAGCGATATTTTTTTACTTCTAGAAATTTTGAGCAGTTTTTTTCTTCATAAAATAACATTTAAGCAAAAAATGTGAGTATTTTTCAGGCTCGTTTGGATGATGAATTTTTATTTGTCTGACTCAAGGAGTAATAGAGAAGTAGAGGCCTATATTGTATATAGGAAGAACAATTTTCATGTATATACCTATTGCATATTTTACTTTTCAATTAGATATTTATAAAAGTAATGAGGTAGCTCTATATAATACAGGGACAATACTAGTTTAGGAGTGATTTTAAGGTTATTAAAGTATGTTTAATTAAATTTTAATTTAATCTGAAATTAGAAATGTTTAAGTTTATATGTGAAGATTTTCCACTCTACTCGAAGCTTTATATATATATATATATATATATATATATATATATATATATATATATATATATAACTATATATATATATATAATATATATATATAGTAATATATATATAACTGCTGCTGTATATATATATATACGCACCACATACGTTCTGCGCTATAACAAGGCAGTTATGTCTAGAACGTGTGTCGCACTACGAAAACGATACTAATCATTTTGGAAAATATACGATTCATTTTGGAAATTTTTTTTTTTTTAAATAAAGAAAAAAAGAAAAAAAAATTAATATATATTTTTTTTTCACTTCACACTAAGCGAACAAATATTAGGCTATGGCAATTTATTTCCTTTTAAATTTGACTTATGTAACTAAAGTTTGTAAAGCATAATTAGGTGAAATTTGGTTTAAAGCCACAGCCTTTGCTATCTCAAAGCTTCTGGCCTTTACAAGAAAAAAAATGAAATAAATAGATGGAAAGCAGATTGGAAATTTAGTGCAGAAAATGTATAAAAAAAAAAAAAAAAAAAAAAAAAAATTATATCTCAAAAACTACAATAGCTACAGCGAAAAGGAATACATTTTTGAAATCCTGGTAAAATTTTAGATAGGAAAATGTAAAAAAAATAAAAAAATTATATGGTACATAACATATGTACTGTATAGTGTATACTATTTAAGTTATTGACAACATACCCCAGTTTACTCAGTTAAAAATAAATGACTTTCTATTGCAATTTTGCTTTTTTTTTTTTTTACTAAGAAAATACCCCAAGGTATACACCCAGATGTGGGAGTCAGAGGGGGTCTCTCAGCCTTCGGGGGACACAGGGTGGACTATTCCCTCCCGGGGAGGGTCTCCCAGGAGCCGCTCTTTGGTATTTAGTTGTCATGGGGAGGTTCCTCCGCCTCCCCTACGGGGTATGGAAAACGTCCCCCCCTGTGTTCCCCGTCGGCTCGAGCCCCCTACATTGCCGTGTAATACATATACAAATAATATATATATATATATATATATATATATATATATATATATATATATATATATACTTATATATATATATATATATACTCTTTATATATATATATATCACTGCTATATATATTATATATATATATATATATATACATATATATATATAAGTCACTGCTCTTTCAAAAAATAGCCAATATTTATTTATTTATTATTTTTTTATTTTCCTAACTAATGTACAGTTAAAAATGTATTCTTTTCCTTTGTATATTTATTATTTGTAGTTTTGAGATATGGATCGATGATAGTTGTCGGTTTTCAAATAAATATATCATATATATATATATATATATAACACCACACTATATATATATATATATATATATATATATATATATATATATATATATATATATATCTTTGCTAATATATATATATATATATATAACTTATATATACCCAACTTAACAACATATACCACGCACCATATATATACCTACCACTTTCTGCTGCTCTGCCTCGCATATATATATATGCGGTATATATAAAGTTAACTATATATATATATATCAGTGAAGCTCATTTTTCAGAAATATTAATTCTTTTTTTCGTGTTTTATTTTACAAAAAAAAATTAAATTTCTCAAAATATTTAGTTCATTACTTTAACTTTCGTTGTGCGACATACGTTCTTAGACTTTAAGCCATATATATATATATATCTATATATATATATATACCTATATATATATATATATATATATATATATATACCTCTATACTATATATATATATATATATAATATATATATATATGCCAAATAAGGTTAAAGTTTTAACGGCTACACGCTAATAGGGTAAATTAGTAAATGTAGTGTATATCAAACGAAAGTACAAATAAAAATAAACATTTTTAGAGGTGAATAACTTTGTCCATGGTTAAAGTTACTTAACGGCTACACGCTAATAGGGTAAATTAGTAAATGTAGTGTATATCAAACAAAAGTACAAATAAAAATAAACATTTTTAGAGGTGAAGCTAAAAACTTTAAAAAGTAATTAAATTTTGTTGTGTATCATCTGCCGAACTACTTTCTGACTGCGTGAGGGATACGGTCATAAATTTGGGGGAATGGGCGGAGCCAAGTGTCTTTCACCCTTAAATCTGCCCCTTCCCCCAAATTTCACCGACATCCGCATTACATTCCCCCAATATTTATAACTTTCAATCTTTTAGAAAATGTGAGTATTATACTATAAGAGCAATAAACCTTTTATATACTATGAAAATAAAATAAAAATGATATCACTTATCTATTTGTTTTTCAATTATTATTGTATTTTTATCAGTGTCCTTAGTAGTGTTTAAAGGTGTGAAGCATTGATAGCATGTAAACGTTCTAGGGTGAAATTATTTTTTTCCTTAGGGGTCGCTAACCTGACCTAAAGCTGACTTGACCTGGCCTGACTGAGCCTGACTTGACCTAGCTTTCAACGTATTTGACCTCTGACATAAAAATAAAAAAAAATCATTTCACCTAGAACATCTATTTATTTATCATAGGCTACCTGTGAAAAAAAAATTTTTTGATCCGACCTCCCATTCCGTGTAGCCCGTTAAGTACGATGCAGGACATAAGTTACTTAATGGCTATCAAGAACTGAGGAGTCCCGGATACTCTGAATAGACTCTATGATGCATAAATGAATGTTCTAAAATAAATAATTTTTTTAAGAAGTTGGGATTTCAAATTATATTAGGTAAAAGGCTAGGATTAGGTTATGTCAGGTTAGGTCCGGTAGTTCAGGTCAGGTCACTCCCTAGGAAAAAATTTCATTTTACCTAGGACATCTATTTGTATCATAGTCTACTTGTGAAAAAGTTTTGTTTGATCCCGACCGTATAGCCGTTAAAATGCTTTGTCTATATATATATATATATATATATATATATCTATATATCATATATATATATATATATATATAACAACATATATATATATATATATACTCCCTATCTCTATATACTCTGCTATTATATATATATATATTAGTGATACAAAATTCAACATCCGCATCCGCATCCGCATCGCGAAAACCCGCACATTACTAAAGGAGTGTCCGTTTCCGCATCCGCGCTTTGCCCTGCGGATGTTGCACGGATGTTTGTCAAGATTTGATAAAGAATTTTGTTCGCTTCGTTTGTCATTGTGAATTGAATATTTTGAATTTTCTCGTGTATTATTAAATTCATTGAAAAAGAAATGGAGTCAGCTGTGTGGAAGTATTTTGATCAGCTTTCTAAGGAGACTGCTAAGTGTAAAATATGCTCTAAAAATTATTCCAGAAAGGGGAGAGGTACCACATCGCTAAAGAATCATCTTAGGTCGATGCAAGGCACACACTCTTGCTTTGTACATAAGTTCATTATTCCAAAGGTGTAACATTCTTACTAATGTGGAAAAGGACATCATATCACACTGCATTAAACTATTGGGATTTTGAAATCATTGGAAGAAATTACCAATATAATAGCATATATATATATATATAT
>JABUQX010114074.1:0-11658 GCA_015478945.1 Trachelipus rathkii
TCTAGAATCTCTATCTATCATAGAGTGTGTGTGTGTGTGTGTGTGTGTGCGCGTATGTTCGCCTTAACATTGAAAAGAAAATATTGGGGGACTCATGACTTTGGAACGCGAAAATTTGGGGAACGAGAAAATTATCGTACATGAAACCTATTTATTATTATTATTACTTTTTTTTATCTCACTTTATTTTATTTCTTCTTCATTTTCCTCCATTACAATGTGCGCTGATTTCAAAAATGTATTAAGTTTTTACGTAGCTATCATAGTTTTTTTTACATACATGGGACATCTAATCTGGAGGCTGACATATATATATATATATATATATATATATATATATATATATATATATATATATATATATATATATATATATATATATATATATATATATATATATATATATATAGTAGATAGATTTAACTATCTTTCTTATTTTTCTCCTTCCCACAGAACTAGATTTTAATATCTATTGATCCATCAAGAGGAAGTCTGGATCACAAAAAGTAAAAGGAGACAAAAACAAAAAGAGGAAAAATAAAATTAGAAGAAAAATAAAAATATACTAAAGACAGTACAAAAGTGCAAAAGAAAAGAAGATAAAAAGAAACAAAACGAAGAGTAACAAGAAGACGTTACACCCTTATCAAAGGGTAACTTGCATTTTATTATTTTGTTTTATTGATTGATTGATTGATTGATTGATTTGGATGAAAGTCCATTTTTTATAATGATAATAAAGATGACAAACTGAATAAAATAAGGATTTTGTTATGATGAGACTTTAATTGTTAGAGGATAGGTCTATAGAAAAAGGTTATGTAAAGGAATAGGAATTTGTGATGTGCTAATTCCTGTTTCCGGTTCAGGTCCCGACGTGAGGAGCCATTTTGGTGAAGACAAGAAGACAAGACCAATTTAGATCTGCAGGGGTGTTTAACCATTGTGGAACTTGATGTAAATTTTTCCAAATACCTAAGAATTTCACTAAATTAATATCGGCAACAATAGCCACCACAGAAATTTCGATTTGGAGAACCAATCAGATTTTGTGAACCATACCTGAAACTAAAGAAGATCTTCGCGCTGATTTTGATTTCAAATTGTTCCACTGTGGGGTTTTGTTTCAAATTGTTCCACTGTGGGGTTTACCTGAATACTTATACTCTATTGTATCATACTAAATCGGCCTTCCGCCGATGGACCATATTCGAAATTTTTAATCAGCAATATTAAAAGTATGTACAAATTATTATAGGAAATCGTTACTAATTATTTTGAGACTTTATTATATTCTCATATTCTTTATATTATTATTATCTTATTTTATCATTTTTTATCTATATTATTATATACTTATTATTATTTTTGTTTCATTCCATATATATATATGAGTATATATACTCATATATGTATTTATATATAAATTGTGTGATAAGTAAATGTTTCGATCAAATTTTTATATAACTTTCATATGATTTTATACCATATTTCTAATAAATTAAAAGTTAATATATATTTTCTTACTCCGCAAATTTTGTTTAAATACTTTTTTTTGTTTTATAAGATTGTCGGTGGATATTGGTAAAGTTTAAAGGGTTCAGAAAAAAGTGGTGAGTACTTATATCAATAAAAGTGGATATAGCCCCACTGTGGTTTCATTTAATCTAATCAGTCTATTACCAACAGGCAACATAGTTACAAAGGAAAGAAGAAGTTAAATTAGAAATAGAAGAGAATAGAAAGAAAACTACTAGTCTTCCACTGCAAGAAAGGCACTCTGTTATCAGAAGAACTCTCGTCAGCACCAAATTTTGAACAACTGAAGAAGAAAACGAGAGCCTTCTGGAGAAGAAAGGATTTTCTTGGATAGTAAGGACTCCTTCTCTCATCAGTTAAAGGTAATAACATCATATAAATATATATATATATATATATATAATATAGTATATATATATATAACTATATATATATATATAATATATATTATATATAATATATATATATATATATATGATATATAGGCCGTTATTGGCTGGTGATATATATATATATATATATATATTACTTATATATATAACTACTATTATATATATTATATTATAAGTATGAAGTGTATAATATATATATATATATATATATTATATAATAGTATATATATATATATATATATATATATATGTGTGTGTGTTGTGGGTGTGTGTAAATTTTTGTATTTGTGTGATATTAATTCGTACTTTTTTTTATGGTATATTACGCACAAATATTGTTTTACAAATTTTTTTATTTCTTTGATACTATTTACGTACACTATGTCTATAATATCGATTCCTCGAAATTAGTGAAAAAATTGATTATAAAAAAATAATATCGATATCGATGTATCGATAATCTGAAACGCATTTCAACAGTGATTCATTATCCCTACACGAACGGCAAAAAGCCGAATTGTTATGATTTTCAGAGCGTTAATATTAATATTTTTAGTGAAAATATTAACTCAAAATAAACTCAAATGCGTAAAAAAAATTCAAAATAATTTTTTGAAACATTTTTGTAATAATTTATATATTTTATATATCTATGTATTCATGTATGTACGTATAATACTAGAACACAATTACCTTTTTTTTAGGTATATCCTGTGATTTCATAAAAATCTGGGGTGACAACTCCTCTGGGTAACAATTACCGAAAAGTCTATGGGATTTTTAACAAATTGTGAGAGTTGTAACTTTTTTCCTAAAGAGAGCACCCATTTTCCTTTTCACTGTTCTTCATTATTATTTCTTTTGGAGTAGGCTATATCCTGTGATTTTTTTAAAAACTGGGGGTGACACCTCTCTGCACTACTATTATTATCAATATATATAATATATATATATTATATTATTATATATATATATAATTATTATATATATTATATATATATATATATTATATACTTATATATATATCTATATATATAAATATATATAATATATATTATATATATATTATCGCTATTTGAAGTGACATTTAGAAGGGAATTCAAGCAGAACATTTATCGCCTACATGAAGTAATATTATAAAATAATAATCATATATAATAAAATAAATAATTTAAGTAACAAAATACCATCTTCAGTTAAAGCAAGGCAGACTATGGAGAACAGACCAGTGTTGCCGAAAAGATGAACTTGGACGTTTTTTAAAAAATTCGTCGAAGGTATTTCTGAGGAGCACGGGAAAAAATTAAGTAAGAATGGTATCTCGCCCTCAAGAAAGAGGAAAGAGATTCGGCAGCTCCAACCCAACTTTCGAATGGAAAAACACACTCGCGAGTAAGTTTTATACAGTATATGGATGATTGAAAAAGTTATATATATATATACTATATACTATTATATATATATATTATATATATTATATATATATACTATAATATATACGTATATATATATTATTTACTAATATATTATAGTATTACTATATATATAAATCTATTATATATATATTATATATATATATATATACTATATATTATATATACTTACATACATATATATATTATATATATAGTATAAAATATATATTTATATATATTATTTATCCTGTATATAAACTTTATTATTTTTATTTATATTTTATATCTATATTATTCTTTACCCTTATGTATATATATATATACCTATAATAAACAAAATTATTTTTAATATTACAGTATATGCTCATCTTGCGTAACCTCTCTCGTGTTCTAGTCTGAGAATTTTCTGTTTTGAGTCGTAAAACCTCCGTCCTTGAATAGGGCTTTAACCGTGAGTGGTGGTGACAGTATTATAACAAGGACAGAATAGAATTTATATATATATATATATATATATTCTCAGTATATATATACAAGCTATGATATTTAACTTTTTAATATAATTAATAGTAAAATACCTATACCTATAGATATATATGTTTATATTATAAGTAGTATATATATATTATGGTAGGTGATAAAATTATATATATATACTTACTATATATATATATTATATTGATATCTATATATTATACTATATATATATATATACTGCATATTATATATTATTATATATATATATATATATATATATATATATATATATATATATATGGGCTAAAGATCCCATGATTAGAACAATTATGTAAGTCATTAAGCATGCATGACACGGCAGTTGACAACTCGTGAGAAACTATTCCTACCCTGAAAATGTCATTACTTCAATTTGATAAATGATTTGGAGATACTTTCAAAGACAAATAGGACCTATATGACTCTACATACTGGTAAAATAAAAAGGGTAATAATATTGGGCACATACCTATTCTAAGCTGACCTCTTCATCTGAAGTCCTAACAATAACTCTCGAATCAGTTTAGTTTTGCCTCGTTGGACTCCTCCACCAATCAGATTCAAAATACTTAGCATTTTCTCCCTGAAGGGGGGAAAGTGCCAATCATTTCTTTCTACGCAGTTACAGGTTTTCATATTTGAAGGGTTCACCAACGGATTTATTTGTGTATACAGGAGACTTGCAGGTTTCCTCGTACATAGATGTTATACTATGACATGCATGATATGCTACAAAATCTCTAATCTTATTTTTCCCCATATTGGTGGACTCGAGTGCAAAAGCATATCTGCCCCATACAACATAGGTTGAAGCCTATGTTTATGCTTTCACAGGTTTCCTTTCACCCCTCCTTCTGATTACTATACAATACATGACATTATAGAAGAGGAATCAAGAAAGGTGCAAAATTCTATCAATTAAAGGAAAAATAACTCAACATGAATAATAACACGCTTTAACAATATATTTTTGTTTCTCGTATTAATACCACAGCATCGTCTTTTTATCTTATCTTCTGCAGAGATATTTACTTTCGTTGAGAGTTATTAAGGTAAGGATTCAAGCTCTTTATAAGCAAGGAATCTATTCATAGATTTATAGAGTTTTAATCATTGACTTTAGATTATCTTTGCCATTGGCTCTCCTTTTGATTGTGTGAGGCATTACTATTAGTCGATTTTTATCACCTGGTAGGGGGCAGTGGTACTTGGGGGCGAGCTTTCTGACGTTGTACTGTTGATTTCGTACTAATAAATATTTTTGCATCTTTCAAGTTCTTGGAGAAAGACGTTCCTATTTCGCAGATTTGTTTATGTTGCGAAGTGTTAGCATTAATCCAGGAAGCTTTTTCATATATTGTTTTCATATGAGATTGTTGGTTCGGTGGACTTTGCATTAATGACGGACAGGAATGTTTATATTTTGCCCGTACAACAATTTGCTGGGACTAATCCCACTTTCTGAGACAGGTGCCAATCGAAGGGTGAATAACACAAAGGGTAATATATCTAACCATTGTTGGCTTTCCATGCCAGGTTCTGCCAACATAGCTCTCATGCTGTTAATAATCATCTTAATTTTAAAAGGGAGGATTCATCTTTGGCTGGGGCTGGCCCAGTTTTCAGCCACTAAAATGGACAATAAATATCCGACCCTAAAAAGTCTTTTTGACTTATATAACTCCAGCGGAACTATTTTTTTGCCGCTCTAAAACGTTTGTTTTCCGGTGTTTTTTGTGACTGTAGTCATTTTTCAGAATTTTCAATTTTTCAAAATCCATGTTTTTGACTATTTGCATACCAACTTTCAAAAAGTTTTGGCAAAGTCTTCAAACTTGAAATATACATTAGATGGGTCTATTACAATATCCCCATTTGCTTATTTCGATTTTTTTGAGTTTTGTGCTCAGCCGTTGTCCATTTCAACCCTTTTTTTTTTAAATTAAAAAGTGAAAAATTACATTTTTTATTTCCTACTAATCAGATCACATCAAAATTTTCAGGGCTTGTATAACATCGGGCAAGAACCATCTTTTTTCTTAGATAATTTTTTTGTATATGCAATAGGTTTGGATTTGTTCTTGGAACAAATTTTCAAAAAAAAAAAAAAAAATTTAAATTTTTAAAAAATTTTCTATTGAGTATAAACAAAAAAATATATCTAAGTAAAAAGATGCATCTTGCGCTATACAAGCTGAAAATTTGATGTTGATATGACAAGTAGGAAAAAAAATATGTCAATTTTTTCACTTTTCAATTAAAAAAAATGGCATTTTCGCTGTGCAAAAGCTCAAAAATGAATAAGCAATTGATATCTGTACGGTAATGGACCCTTCTATGCATATTTCAAGTTTGAAGTTACTTTGCAAAAATTTTTGAAAGTTGAAATGCAAATAGTCAAAAACATGGATTTTGAAAAATTGAAAATTCTAAAAGAATGACTACAGTCAGAAAAACACTGGAAAACAACGTTGTAGAGGGCAAAAAAAAAAAGCTACATTTTGGTGTTCATATAGTCAAAATCGGCTGAAAATTCCGAATTTTATGTCCATTTTTAGGTGGGGCTGAAAACTGGGATCAGCCCCAGCCAAATATTGGATCCTCCCCTTGATCATATTTTCACATTTTCCGTTTCCGCTAGGGTTATAGGTACTCGTCGTGGTGTGAAGTATACCTAGCAGCCTACACACTTTCAAATAAGTGTGAAGTAAAATTTGCTCCGCGATCTGAAATCAAATGACTGGGCATTCCTGTATGGGGAATGATCTGGTTTATTAATACTTTCACTATTGTTTCTTTTGTGATATCCTTGAGAGGGAGACCCCACACATAATGTGAGTATCGATCGATGAGCGTTAATAAATACTTGTATCCTTTACATAAAGGTAACTTAAGGATGTCTACATGCATGGCCTCAAATTTGTAGGAAACCTCTTTATACTTGCCGTATATAGGGTTTATTTTTCGCCCACTTTTAGCTACTTGACATTGGGGACAGGTCCTGACGATATTCTTAACCCTTCTATGCATGCTCTGAAATACAAAATCTGCTTTTATGGCAGTGAGACACCGAGAAATACCTAGGTGACCTTGGAGGTGAGTCATTCGGATGATCTCATCAATGCAGGTGTCTGGGAGGATGACTCTGGCATAATTTAATGAAATGTCAACATATAAGTTCACCTCCTTTTCCGAAACCAGAATTTTTGTTTTTTAATATTTAATGAACTTTTTTCTTTATCCGATAATAATGATTTTATATAGTCATCTATTTGCTGCTTTTCTCTTATTTCATTGTAATCTATTTCTTTGCGAAACCGTTTCAGTAATTCAACATGTACTTCATTGCAATCTTGTATCAAATTTACTCTTTTTAGTTCAATTAAATCATCATTTATTTTATCTATTTTATTTTTATCTATTCTTTAAATTTTTCTAAATTTCTCTTTTCTATTTCAAGTCTTTCATCTATGGTCAGTCTCTGTTTTTCATAATTCACGTTTTTATTACACATGGAATGTGGAATATTTTCAATGTTTGGGTTGTGGTTGTTTAAATGCCCAAAATTTTTCCCTTTCTCGGAATTTACTACCCTGGCGTGTGCGGTATTTTCTTTTATTGCTGTCGCATACCTTTTTTTTTAAGGTGGAAGAGGGTTCTTCATAGTAATAACTGTTTACATGGCCACAATTCTCATTCATTGTTATAGTATTTAGAGCTTCGTTCTGAGTGGCTAGTTCACTCCTCAGCGGGCCAATCACCGCGTCGCTTTCTACAGGTTGGGACTGGCTCCACCCCTTTTTCATTGTTTGTAATTATTTCATTGTTTTCTTCATCATCAACAGTATCAGTAACAATTTTGTTGTTTAAGAGGTATTCCGATAAAGGATTTTTCTTTTTATTACGTAATTCCCAAGTTACTTTGTATGCACTCAATAAGTTGAGGCTTCTTACTTCCCGGATGTTGTAATTTTTATTATCATTAACACGCTTTGATTTTTGCATTAAGTCACGTGAGGTTGTTTGGATTATTAATTCTCTCCCAGCAAATAAATAGCCCTATTTCGTGAATATTTTGGTTTAACAAACAAGTAATCGGTTAGCTGAATCAAATTTTCTTTCTACTGGCGCCAATATCGTGCTATAGAAAGCTATGGGCCGGTCTCCTTCGTCAGCAGAGAGGATCACTCCTGCAGAAGCTGCTTCAGATGTATGAACGATGATTTTAAAAGGGCTCGAAGTACTTGTGTAGGCTAGGGTGGTGGTATTTTTAATGGCCTTTTTAGCATCTTCAAAAGCTTTATCTGCAGCGGGGTTCCAGTTAATCCGACGTCTTGCGTAAGGTTTTCCCTTCAGGAAAAGGTTGAGGGGGGCGATGACATCTGAAAAACAGACGATAGACGATCTGTAGAACCTTATCTTTCCAAGGAAACCTCTTAATTCTCTAATGGTTCTTGGTTTAGGGGTATCAATTATCTCTTTAACTTTTTCGTAATTTGGGGTGATTCCTTTTTCATTTATCGTATAGCCTAAATAATCGATTTCTTTGGCGCCGATCTGGCATTTGGCGGGATTGATGCTTACATATAAATATTGTAGGCGCTTTAGTACCTGTTCTAAGATGATTTTGTGTTCCTCTTCAGTCTGTGTATGAATCAGGATGTCATCCATGTACACGCAGGTGTTTTTAATGCCTTGCAGGAGAATATCGACAAATGCCTGGAAAATAAAGGGTACTGATACAAAACCCATGGGGAGACATCTGTAACTATAGTTCCCCAAATTGGATGTTATAGTAAAGTATTTTTCGCTGTCTGGAGATAATGGCACCGTGTAGTAAGCTTGGGTCAAGTCGACCCGGCTGAACAATTTGCTCCCTTTTAATGTAAACATTACATCCTGAAGGAGAGGTAGACCATATGTTTCAATCTCTGCTCTTTTGTTCAACTCTCTAAAATCGGATATAATCCTCACTCTGTTTTCACTCTTCTCTAACACGCTCATTGGGAAGGCCCAAGGTGAATTGGTTCTTCGTAAGACACCTGTGGCTAATAGATTGTTAAATTCTGCACGAGTTTGTGCATATAGTTTATGAGGGATACGACGTGGCTTGAGAGCGATTGGAGGTCCTTTGATAGTCACATGATAAGGATATGTGTTGGCTAGTTCAATTAAAACTTTTTCAGGTATGAAAACGATTTCTTCATCAGTAGTTACATGACCTCCCTTACCTATTAATGATCTGCTCATTCTGTTATTTTTATTTTTATACTTTTCAAAAATTTTGAGAATATTCATGCACATTCTTAATATTAAAATTTTTATTCCTACTCAATTTTATCGTTTTATTTGTAACAGAATCTATCAATAAATCAAGCTTGAAGTCTATGCCCATTTCAAAATCCTTTAAAAATGATAAACCTAATATATTTGTTTCAATATTAGCAACATAAAATACAGCAGAATATTTCCTGCCTAAATTAAGATCAAATTCAATGGTTTTTATATCATATATAGCAATTTTTGAATTATTGGCTGCTAACATATAACCTAGGGGGGGCTTGCTATTTGCAAGAGCGCGCCCAGCATATATATTTTTTACTGACCCACAGTCAACAAGATAATTTACCTTATTTAATATGTTCTGTACGGTATACAATGTCAAGTCGTCAATCTTACAAACTTTCCTGTCTATCTCAACATCGGCGGTAACAGTCTCATTGCTAAGCAGCGGTCGTTAACAGAGCTCAAAACAGTTGGATCTAACAAGATATTTGTTTCATTGCTCTCACTTTCCATCATATGGTCCATAACACACATATCATTTGATAAATTTGCTTTAAAAAAGACATAGCCCGCATGCGAAGGGTCTTTAGTAGTAATAAAATTTTTACTTTGTACCTTACCAATACACTTAGTTTCAACAACTTCAAACCTTTTACAATCTCATTATTTGATACTTGTTTTTTTTACAAAATTTTTATTTATCGTTTCATTATTTTTAAGTCCATTTTTGTTAATAGTAGCATTTGTATTTTTTTATATTATTAGTACTGGTAGTATTTTCAATGTTTTGTTCATTCTGATTATTTATTATTATTATTATTATTATTATTATTATTATTATTATTATTATTATTATTATTATTATTATTATTATTATTATTATTATTATTATTATTATTATTATTATGATTATTCTTATTATTATTCTTATATTTTATGTCTAACGTCCTTTCTCCATTTTCTGTACGTACTATCCTACGTATTCCTTGATTTCTATTATGGGAGACTTCCCAGTTCCCTTCTGAATCTTGGTGGCTATCGAGCTGTTTTCTCTGGCCCTATATTATGCCCATCTTGCCCTTTTTTCCCCACATTATTCCATTCATTATTATTCCATAACCATTTATTATTCATTATTCCATTATTATTCATTATTCCATTATTCATTATTTATTGTTATTGTTGTTGTTGTGTTATTGTTCAGTTTTTTTAACGCTTTCGTAATAGGAGGATTGATGTCACTTGCACTTCTGGGTGAAAGGTGACTTTTCTATTGTGACCTATATTTTTACGACTGTCGCTTGGTGTTGTTGCCGACAGCCGATCTAGGAGTTTTCCGAAGCTTGAGAGACATTACGTTGGGCTTTCATTTCGCCATTAGCATAAAGTAATGGATAGAGGGGACATTCATTACTTTCACAACGGTACGCGCTGTGGAGGAAGCGTGAATGGTAATAACACAACTCCTGCGCAGCATTATTAAAAGTGTTATTAATTCCATTATCATCCGACCTTGAATTTCTATGCTGACTTCTGCCCCTTCTCATCTTTCTATCCTCAGCTGAGTGGCGTTGACCTTGAAGAAGCAGCTGTATCAAACCTGCCATCTCCGTCACTGCCTTCGTAAGCTCGGCCATCTGGCGCGAAAGTTGGTTGTCATGGTTACGGGCAGTGTCAGGTTTGCGCTCTTGGTGGCGCGTAAGGCTTGGTCGGTAGGCTGAGTCTGTTTCTTGCTTGTCTGTGCTGGCTCGCACAGCATTAACAGATCCCCATGTCTAGTCGTAGTCTGTTTGTTGGTATTTCTTGTCCTTTTGGATGAAGTTTTTATATAGGTCATCTGCGACTTTGACCATACGATGTAGGTTGTTTTCTTCTGCCAGTATGTATACGCTCATCTGAACGTTACTTGGAAGTTGTTCGAGAAACAAGTCGATGGCAAATTTAGGGTTATGTTCCACCAAAACATCGAAGCTTTTGTAACCGAGCACTCCCTTTACACGATTTAGATATTCACTTGAGAGCTCGTCCGGTCGAATTCCTTGTTTGAAAACGTCACGAATTCGTTTTCGAAGGGCGGGAAGATAGGTTTGTTCTATATCTTCCAAGAGCATTCTATAAGCATTGTCTTCCAGTGGAAATTTAATCTTCGATACCAAAGTAGTTGGCAAAATTGGTGCTAATAAACGAACACGTTCATGAGCATCGTCGATGTGATTTAGCTTGAAGATAGCCGTTGTAGCACTGAGCCAATTAATGACATCATAAGCATCAAAGACTGGTAGTTGACTCGAAGTTAAATGACTATAAGTCTTTAATGGTGACTTATATTCAGGACGCCTTGGTCTTGTTTCTTGGCGGGAATTTTGCGGCGTCATTTCAAGCTCACTTTCGGAAGAAGAAGCAGATGGCCCTTCCCCTTCCTTGGAGGGTTGAGTTTGTTGAGGAGAGGGCGACTTGCCCTTTCCCCCTCTTTCCTTTCGATGAGGTTTTAGCTTGACTTTTCTGAGTCA
>JABUQX010114075.1:0-20000 GCA_015478945.1 Trachelipus rathkii
TATATATATATGTCGGTGAAAGATAACGCTTATACAGCCCTACGCAGTGCGCATGAAATGTTTGTCATTCCTAGGGAAAATGGCAAAAGATAGGGATCCATGGATTGCGCGAAATCGGGATGTGATTTACGCAAATCCGAGAATATACATGGAATCAGCACTCCGAATTACTATATATCTGCTACAAAAGTCCATTCGCAGAAAAATTTCCTCCTTTTTTGTGTGGACCTATATAAATAGCTGTTATATATAATATAATAGTTTTCTTTATTTATTCTCCTAATATTGGTATGACTACTGTGAATAAACTTCTATGTGAAATAGTCATTATTCGGTTTACCGAATAGCGAATTGTATTTATATGTTACTCACGGTATACTCACTCACCGAATATTGTAGTATTCTGGCCGAAATACTTATTATATAAGCTATACGTAATATAATTTGGTATTCGTGTATTATATATACCTATGAGTATCTACTATACTTTTTATTCACTATATTTACGTATATATACACATCCCCTATATAATATATATATATATATATAATATATATATATATATATTAATATATTATAATATTACATATATATTAATTAATTATAATTATATATTATATATATATATATTATACTATATATATATATATATATATATATATATATATATATATATACATATATTAATATATATATAAATATATGTATATATTATATATTATAATATATATATTATATAATATTATTTATATTATATATAATATATATATATATATATATTATATATATATATATATATCATATATATATATATTATATATGTATATATATATATATATATATATAATAATATATTAATATATATAATTTAATATATAAAAAAATTAAATTTATAATACTTTACTTCATCAGTATATAATTAAGGTGTGATGGTGTAACATTATATAAAATATTATTATTGCATAAGAAAATACTAATATAATATGTTTATATCATACTCCATTATATAATTCGTGCGAGCGGCGTTTAATATTAAATCCTAAAAAATAATATATCTTATAATACTTATATAATCTGATTCAGTCAACAATTGTACGTAAAATATTTTCTACTTTCATAAAGTATATTTCCGCAAACAGGATGCAGATTTATATTTAAACCAGAAAAAAATCATCTATTTGTTAGATGTTAAACTTAAATTAAGGGCAATAATATAATTAATATATAATATTAATATATAACTAATTAAAAATATATAATATAATACTAATATATAATATAATATAATAATTAAATAATAATAATAATTAATAATTAAATAATTATAATATAATAATAAATAAATAATAATAATAATAAATAATATATAAATAATAATATAATATTAATTTTAATAAAAAATATATTATATATTAATAAAAATTAATATAAAATATTAATAATTTTAAAATAATAATAATAATAATTAAATAATAATATATAATAATAATTAATATATATATAATATAATAATATAAATAAATAATAATAAATATAAAAATCATCGTCTAAAAAATTATAAACGATAATTAAATAATAATAAAAATAATAATAATTGTAATAATAATAATAATAATAAATAATAATAATTCATTATATATATAATATATAATATAATAATTAAATAATAATATATAATAAATTTATATAATAATAAATCAATTAAATCAATTAATATAATTAAATAAATCAATAAATAATAATTAAATAAATAAAAATAAATTTAAATTAATTAATATTTTTTATATATATAAATTTATACTTCTAGCATTTTTAAAAATTTCATTAGATCATAATAAAATTTATATATAGATAATACCTTATGCCTTGTTTTAATAATAATTATAGAAAAGTATTGTTTGTTTAGTATATAATAATGGATTGATAAAGTAGGAGCCACTCAGTGAATCATATGAAGTTTATCTTTTTGTTATTTTGTAAATATATAATATATATATATAATATATTATATATATATTTTATTTAATATATATATATATATAATTAAATATATTAATATATATAAACTATATAAATATATATATATATATTATATATTAATATATATTAATATATATATATATCTATATATATTATATATATATTAATATAATATATATATATTATATAATATATATATATATATATTTAATATTATATTATATAATATTGATTATATATATTATAATATTTTGTGGTGTATATTACAAGTGTTGGATTTTTAAACATATTCAACTCTATAATAATATAATATAATAAATTAATAATAATAATAATAATAATAATAATAAATAATAATTAATAATAATTAAATAATAATAAATAATATAATAATAATAATATATAATGAATATGATAATAAATAAATAATAATAATATATATATTAAATATAATTAATAAATAATATAAATATTTAATATAATTATAATATTAAATTAATATATCATATATATATATATATAGGGTAAATATTATAATTAATAGATTATAATATATTATAGCTGGCAATTTTAGTGTTTTACATGTATCATTACAATTAATTATAGAATAATAACTACTATGCTTTGATTTTTTAATAGTACTTATATAGATAAAATGTATTGTGATTGTTTATAGTATCAATGAGATGGGATATGTAAAAGGTCCACTCACATACATAAACTCGCGGAGTTATATTTTTAGTATATATTGAGTATATTATTAATATATTCTATATCATATATATTTATATATCTATATATATATTTAATAATATACTATATTAATATTAATATAGTATTAATATATTAATTATATATATATATATATATATATATATATATATATATATTAATATTATCACATAATATATATAATATAATATTTACTATATATATATATATATATATATATAATAATATATTAGTATATATATATATTATATAATATATATAATTATATATGTATTCTATATATATATATATTATATATATTAATATATATATATATATATTATATAATATATATTATAATATATATATTATATATAATATATTAATTTATATATTATTAATATATATATTAATCATATATTATGATATATATTTATATATATATTTTATATATTAATTAACTATAATATATATATATATATTAATATCTATATATATATATTATATATACTTATATATATTATATATATAATATTATATATATATATATATATATATATATATATATACTTATCTACAAACATATAGAATGTATGTATTAATGTATATTTCTGTATATATAGTATGGGATTAAAATAGAATTCATAAAATGTTCTTTATCAAAAGAAGAATTATTTATGAAATAAATAATTTATGGTGAATGCTCACACAGTATGATATTTAGGTTATAAGCGTTATAGAGATGATTAATAAATATAATGCAGTAATTATCATATAATTATATCTATATAAATTATTTAAACATTATGTTAGAATTTAGATACGTAAATGGATTTATAATGGTAGACCCTCTTGTACATTGATATAAGACTTCTGGTCTACGAGAATATAGTTATCGTACAGAATATGTATAATTTGATCATGAATCTAATCTTTTAATATAGAATCACATTTAATTGCAGAAATAATTATAATTTATATAATTGAAATATAATGGTATCTTACTTGATTAAATTAATAGCTTAAGATTTTTTGTTCATATTAAATTTATAAACAGATCTCTATAGGTGGTTGGTTATTTAATATAATATTAAATAGAACATATGCATTTCACCGTGTAACTAATTGTATTGTATAATGTGTATTTGTGATGTCTCACATATTTATTGTTTATAATTATAGTTATTAATATATTATTATATTCTATATATTAAATTTAAGATATTATAGTGTTAATCAATAATGAAATTGGTGCGTATAATAGATAAATATATATTGTGTGTGATAATAATAGAGTAGAATTTTTTACTACTAACCTGTTCTATATGTTATATATTAGTTTAATATATTATTTACATATTAAACTTTTATATGTGATATATGTGAAAATATACACATATATAGATATATATGATATGATATAAATAGACTAGTAAAGGGTGCTATAAGATTGGGAAATATTTATATAATGTTAGAAATATTACTGAGCAGAGTATAAGTATAATTTTAATTATTTTATGTTTAGTATATTATCACTACTCAGGTGCAATGGTCTTTATTTGCCACATTATATCTACGTAATTCTGAATCTTATTGTTATAACATTCCTAACATTTAAGACTTAATACATAATTAGTGATAATAAAATACTCAATTTTATATATTGGAATTATAATTATAATAATAATAATAATAATAGATCGTACATTTTAGAATTAATCATATATATAATCAATAATAAAAATAAATAATGGATTGCTGCTTGAGAATAGTGTAAATCTTACTATAATACTTTTACTTGTACTAAGACTAACTACTTATGCGTAATAAAACATTAAATAAGAAGTATAAGTATATTAATTATGTTAATAATACACTAATAATAATAATAAATATATTATATAATATTAATAATATATATAATATTAATAAAATAAATAATAATAATATATATAAAATAATATATATATATTTAATAATTGATCCGAATGATTATTAAATATATGTATTTGGATTTATAAATTTATAATAATTAAATAGTGTAAATAATTAAGAGTGAATATAGTAGTTACATCATAATAATAAGTAATAATAAATGTGAAGTATAAAAATAATAAATGTTAATGATAGTAATATATTAAATTTATAATCATAATATTAATAATAATGTTTAATATAGATAATTAATAATTAATAATAATATCATAGTGATTTTATAATTAATAATAATGGAAGTAGATAAATTTTGATAATATAAATATAGTATAATAAATATAAATAATAACTGATAATAATAATGATAATAATAATTAATTGTAATTAATAATTTATTATTTTAAAAATATCATACAATAATAATATGATTAATAACATAATTATATAATTTAACAATAAATAAACGAATAATAATAATAATAATAATAATAATAATAGATAGATAAATGACTAATACATTTAATTAGTAATAATAAATGGAGACTATAATAATATATGGTTGAATAATAAATATATAGATATATCAAAATTAATATTCATAAATTTACCATTTTTAAATTAATTATCATAATTATTCATAATTTCATCAATAATAAATAATAATGCATATAAAAATAAATATATGATAATATATTCAAATAAGTTCTCTATGACTTATACATTAAATGCAATAAATCTGTGTCTCTATATATACACCTATAATCTGGCACTCATGCTTGGTGCTAATTTTATACGTTACATCTTTGTTCCGATGAATAACGTGCCAATACTCGCACTATAAGCACTCGGGTGATCTTTAATAATAGACTCTATCTTTGACATGCTGTCAAGACTAGTAAGGTATTAGATCACGTGTTGTGTTTTGAGCTCTGATTTTAATACCGTCGTGATACATAAGTTTCAGGCTTATATTAATAATATATGATCAAATAATAATATAAATAATAAATAATAATAATATAGTCAAATTATTAATAATTTAGGGATGTGATAATAATTATTTGTCTGTAATTTAATAATTAATAAATGATATACTCACTCAGTATCTTAAAGATAAAATAAAGATAAATAGATATAGATTAAATAAAATTATATAATAATAATATAAATAATTATTAATAATAAATAGATAATGAATAATAATCGGTAATATAGATTAGTTTTGAGTAATTAATATATAATAAATAATAATTAAATAATATATAATTAAATAATATAATAATAATAATTAATAATAAAATAATATTAATAATATATATTAATAAATTATAAATATAATTAAATAATAATAATTAATAATATAATAAAATAATAATTAAATAATAATTAATAATATATAATAATAAATAAATATAATAATATAATAATAATAAAATTAAATATATATAATATATAAAAAGTTTTGGAATTACTTTTAACTTCCAATTCCTTAAATATTTATGTCTCCTTGATTTTTCAATTTATTTATTCTTTTAAAAACTAATTCTAGGATTAATTAAATTTATGCAATAGAAAGTATTAGTAGGCATTATTTATATTTAATATTAGTATGCTCACTGATCATAGCTGTTCTATCTGTTTTCCTTTCTTTTGTGTGTTTTATCTTTCTTATTAATAGTTTTTCGTTTGACAATTTTGGATTATTATTTAATCTTATCTTATTATATTATATGTTAATTAATTTATATAGCGTGCATTTCATACTTCTCTCATTCACTTTTAATCTAAGTGACATACTTAATGCAATTAACTTTATATTAATGTCTGGTGTGCGCATGTTTCAGTGTGGTAGAGAGCTAAGCGCTATCTCTTTAAGTATCTTTCAATAACCGCATTGGCTGAGGCGTGTGTGAATACGTGTAGCATAATTTAAAGTAAATAACAAAGTACACTGGGTCAAAATCACGTAATTCGTGAAGTACAGAATAAGGATGAGACTCACGCTGAAGACAGGGTAAGACAAAAGTCTCACTCATAGGGCAAAGGAGTGGATAGGCAAGCACTACAAGGATGGCACGAATTAAGAAGTGCAATGTACAAGTGCTATAATAACAGATAGCATAGAGGCGTGTATGATAGCAAACAGTGTTTTAGGAGCTGCGCTTAGATATATAGATGCTTTTGATAATTAGATATATTGATAATTGATTATGTGAGAATAGTTTAGATACGAGAGTAGCGCAGAAAGTAAACAAAGTCGAATAGCCGTGAGAGTCTAGAGTCTATAAGTCGTAGAGTCTTAGATGTCTAGAGGCTCTAGAAGTCTCACGCACGTCTAGAGTCTAGGAGGTCTAGAAGTACTAGCAAGAGCGTGAGAGTGTTGCTAGAGGTCTAAAGGCCAGTAGAGATACTAGAGTCTAGGCAATCAGGAAGAGTAATATCTATGTGGAACCATCCCAGAATACGAGTTGTGTGTGCAACATACTGGTCGATAGAACGGCTCCTGGGAGTGTGTAAGCTATAGTTCGTTACGAGAAGTTTCATAACGCACCATTACTTTCCAAAAGTGCCTTGCTAAAATAAGGATGTGAATTATGGGCTCGCTGTTTATGACTATATGAGAAAAGAAATTCCATAATGTTACCAGCACACAGAGAGAGGTTTTAGGTTTGTGTTTTCAAAAGAGGATATCGATCATGTTGTGTGGAATTGATATGTCTTAGATATTATCAAAGTAAACTAGAGATTAGAGTTGAGGTTATTGATATATAACGACACCATAGTATTTCTTAAGCAACACTAGGTATGGTGGCGAGACACAGATCAAAGTGCCTGTTGCTTCAGGGCTACCCTAGGGGAATCATTTATTTGGCTGTTGAATGAGTCGCCTTTCAAATTGGAAGGATAATCATGAGTGGGGTTATGAGCCTAAGCGTGGGAAGGAGACATACGGTAAGTAGATAGATCACAAGATTGATTGATAATACTCATAGAAAAGGTGGGCAATTGCGGAGAGACTATTCTCTCAGGAAGCATGACTATTGATCAGATTAATAGTGATGTACAAGTCGTAGTGGTTAAACACCAACAACAGTTCATATGAAAGAGATCGAAACAGAAGTCCAGATAAAGGCTACGATAAGAGAAGGATAAAAATCTCTGAAAAGGAAGGTTAAATTTGAACTTAAGTGCCAGACTTCTATCGAAAGAACGTTCCGATATTCTCTAAGAGTCCACCGGGCAACAGATTCACGCTCAGTGAAGAGAGAGCAGAAGGACAAGATTAGGATAGTGAAAAGAAAAGACGGAATACAAGGAGTGGATACGCTCCATATACCTAACTAACCGCGTTATGCAGCTAGAACCTAACTCTCTATACCTAGAACACTAAAACCTACACGTATCCTAAAGCTAAACCTCAACCTGAGAGACTTACCTAACCTACAACCTAGATCATTTAAATACCTAAACCTAACATGAACCTAACTATACCTAATACGTCCTGCTGCGGGCTGTTATACAGTGTAATTTTTTCTATGTTTGTGTTCGACTCCATTTTCCTGTTGACCTATTTGGGCAAACGTCCCCTGTTTTTTTAAGCTATTGTCTAAATCTGCAATATTGTTAGCAAGATTAGAAGGTTTTAGGATATTTCTAAATCATTCATAGTGTAACGTGAAAGATTCGCGCGATCTTGTGAGGAAGACAGGACTTACAAGTGGATATGAGACTAACTCAGTCTGGACTGTTCGAGTGGGGCTCTCTCCCCTATGTCTTCATAGTTGTCAATGATGATGGAGTGAATGCAACGCTTCAGACAGTTCGGGAGATGGTGAAGTCTCGACGTCATAAAGCGAACAGTGAGAACAGTTACAGATGCCAGGGTGAGAGCTGCAGAATGGACACGAAGGGTGTTGAGACCACCACTTGATGGGATATAATCCTCAGCGTTGTACCCTGCCTTGCTTAGATGTTAGATCATTCGAGAGAGAGCTAATAAATACAGATTTTGTATGAGGTGTGAGGGAGAGTGAGAGAGGAGTAAGCCTCTACTAAAATGTTCTTTGAGTGTAAGACAGGAAGGTTTGATCAATCACATGATATATAATTCTAATTAGAGTTAAGATCAGAAAGTATTTGATCGCAGAGATACAAGAGGCAGGCGAGAGGGGAGAGAGAGGTGAGTATGCTATTGGGAGAGAGGACGAGGGACGCTGTGGAGTAAGGACGCAGAAGCACGAGAGTGTGAGGAGTGGAGAGAGTAGGTAGGTAGAGGCGAATGTTAAAAAGTTTAGATTAAATAATTTGCACCAATTTGTCAGAAAGAGATGTGAGGGAGGAAGTAGGACCAGAAAGTTTATTGTGCTTGTTTTCATTTTTCGTATACTAAGCAAAGAAATTTTTTAGAAGTAAGATATCTCGTGTGATGAGATTTAAGCCTCTAACTCATTCACGCGGGAGACGAAAGTGGTAATCGAAAATAGAGCGAGTCTTCGTGTGTCTCTCGCAAATTTGGATACAAACGAGTAAAAGTGTTATAGTATATCTAGGATAGAGATAACAAAGCTTTTTATAAGAGTTATTTAGGTTCAGAAGGGAGAAGAGATGGAATATAGTAAGTAATTATATATGAAGATAGTTGAGTTATTTTTATAAGAATTGAATTTTCAACAAGGTTGTAATATTCTCACGCGCATCCTTTAAATCTATTAATATATTTATATATATATATATATATAATATTCATATATATATCACGGAAATTCATAATGATAGTATTAGTGATAGTAATATAGATATAGTGATGATAATTAAGTGTGAATTTATAAGTATCAGTAATAGAGTAAATATATTACTATGATGTATAATATATATAATATAGGAAGTGGATGACCAGAAGTTGTGACAAAATAATTGAGCCTAATTTGTGCTTTTAGAATGAAAATTTGAGAACAGAAGAGAATTCTGTTGTATTGAAAATTACGCAATTGTTGTTTTATGCAATGCTTAATAAATAGAATGATTTTCATGTGGCTATCTCAGGAAAGCCTGATATATAGTAGAGTATTACGAATTATGATATCGCAGCCGTTGAGAGGCAATTCGTATATAAATTATTTATATAAGTAAGTTAGAAAAAATCACAAATAAGTTAATGTTGGATATTAGACTAAGAGAGTCACAAACTGAGAGAAAACAAAAAACTATAATATAGTGTTTTTTTTATTGACTTAGTATAAGGAAGAAGTTAAGATCAGAGCCTATGTTTGTTTCTCATAACAGTTTTTTCCGTTTATTTTTGATCGTATTTTATATAATACGAAAAACACCTTTTGGTCACAACCTAGTATTATACGATTTAAAAAAAAGAACCACGAGACAGGCAAGAGAGGAATAAGGCATGAAAAATACACAGAAAAATAAAGACAACGAGGCAGAAGTTGGAAGTTTGTGATGGTATAGTGGAAGAGAGGAATTTTTATGTGACTACTGTGAGTGCCATAAATCAATAAATTAAAGCTAATGTTATATATTATTATTATTATTATTGTTGACTCTATTACTCTATTGTTTATTATTTATTATTATTATTTATTATTAATTATTATTATATTATTATATTATTATTATTATTAGTTTTTTTATTTTTATTATTAGGGATTGATTAAGTTTAGCTTATTTATCAGAGTATATATTTCAAATGTGATTATTCATGTGACTCTAACTATATCTATTACTTATTATTATTATTATATTATTATTATTATTATTATTATTATTTATTATTTATTATTATTATTATTATTATTATTATTATTATTATTATTATTATATTAATGTCTCTAAGGCTATAGTTAATTATTATTATTCATTATTCATTCATCGTTATATATTATTAATGAATATATCATATAATGCAGCTAACATGTTATTGGCATTACATCTTTTCTTCTTTTTATATTAAATTATAGTAAATCGATAGGGAAAGGAAGAGAGTTTAATATTTATACTTAAAATTTTATAAAATCACTTTTGAAATATAAAACTAGTAATATTTTTCCTTCTACAATACTCAATCCATGTACTACTTAGACAACTCTCTCAAAGATCTATTAATTAGTCGCCAGTGATAAATATAGTCGGTACATATTTAATAGTTGTACTAACTCGGCCTCGAATCAGTGTGACATACTGAAGACTAGACTAATGAGATTCCGATCGGTCTAAAGTAGCTAGAGTTAAGACTAAGGCGTACTTTTCCAAAGAATCTAGCTTTAGACTATACGGAATCACAGGTACGAGTAGACTGCTATAAGGCCGCGATAGTTGAAGAGATCAGCAGCTGGCTTCCTTTTTCGGAATAGTTGGACATGTACTTGCGACTTATTCCACACCACTGAGGAAATGTGTTTAGACCTAAATATCTACTACTGTGTAACACTTAGAAGAATATAGTTGAACGACTACTAGGGGAAAGAGCTGGCTACGCGCCAGCTCGAAGCACTACTATCCAAGAACGTTTTCTCTGCTCACTACCTACTCCCTAAATAACTCGGCGCAGCTAAAGGACTATGACATATTACGTGATTATATATATAATATATTTATATATGACCTCATATTCATATATAATATACATACTACGCTAGATATACTATATCATTATATCCTTATAATACGATTCTATAATTATACTATTATATAATATATATTATAAGATATAATATTTCATTCTCATTTCTATATATAATAGTGACATATATGAATGACTATCACCTAATATATGTATCACATTATACTTATACCTGTAATCATATATAATGTGATATAATTATCAACATATAGGCAATAAAGTATTCATTATATGGTATATAATACGACCTGTAATAGATAGTGTAGCAGCACGGAAAAGAATAAGAATTTCAGAAGACGGAGATATATTTTCGCATTGTATATTTCGTTATTTGTTTATAATCCAGAATCACGGTTCGCAAACCTCAGAACTTTCTTTTTCCGTGTGTTCGTGTGTTTCGAAGCGTTTAAAAGAGGGGAAAATTAAGTGGTGTGGCGACTATTTATGTCTTATAGGAGGAATTCTCTTTTAGACACAGAAGATTATGGCCCTTTATCAATCGTTGGTATTGCGTATAAAGCTCCACGCATGTTAGTCCGCCCTACATCAAGATCGAATAAGCAGCGTAGGGAAAGCGATGGATTTAAACAAGCTGTTTCTTCCTCAGTTCGTTTTAGAGATGTTTTTAAAGAGGCCAGAAGATTTATCAGTAGGAGAACCAAGGGGTTAGCTTCATGTGTGTTCTTCTGTGTGTCAGCCTTTCTACTCTTGCTCCTGTGTGAAAGCTCACCGCTCTTGCTCGTTCTGATAGAGGTTGTGTTCTCTCGTATCTAGTTTCTTATAATTTGAATCTCGTTCTTCCTTCGCATCACATCACAAACGCACACACACTAACACACACATCCAGATGACACACAATTGCGAGAGTAGCAACGCTGCAGGCGAGCAGCAGACGCCGCGAACACGCAAATCACTAGCTCGAGGCGTTGCGTCGCCACACACACCCCGTCGTAAGACGACATCACAACTCCGGTCGGCCGCATATCGACACGTAAACTATGATGCGGAAGCATAATGGAAGTAAGTTGGTAGGAATTGAAGAGGATATCCACCTGCGAGTCGTAACGGTTGACCGCATCGAGACGACTGTTCATCTTTTTGCAGATTACCTTACCCGTATATTCTTTAAGTATTTAAGTATCAAACTCAAATTTTTTACACCGAAAATGTGATATGTAGTACATAACGTTATATTAATATATATATATATATGAGTATCTAGTTTATATAATATAATATAACCTATATATATATTGGATTTAATAAATGAGGAGATAGATAATAATATATAATATATATATATATATATATTATATATATCTATATATATATGAATAGTATTATACTATAGATATAAATAGTATAATAGTATGAAATTGAACCTGTGATACTTTATTAGGTGCTATCGATTAGAAACGCACGTGGGAACCCACGATAAAACGATAAGTAGAAGACAATTAAGAATGCAATCATCGAAAAGGAAGCTCCCGCAAGACCCCTACTCTAGTGGGCAGAAGCCGGACAGCCGTCACAGAGTCAACAGCCTCATTCCAATTATAGTTAGCCGTAGCCATATCTATCAGCATCGCTCTTAATTAGAGGAACCTCGCCGTCGCAGCTCAGCAAACATGCACCCTAGATCTTTCATCGACGAATCACCATCAGCCGGACACCCATCACTATTGGTATCCTCGTCAATGTAGGGTCATCCTTGGCCAGGTGGCAACAACGGCATACCCCCACCACCTCACAGTGCCCGATCAAATAGTGCCAGAAAAAACGCATAGGGCGAGGATGGGGCTGTTGGGAGAAGTATTAAAGTTAAGCGATAATAACCCCACCAAGGTTGTTGGTCAAAGATTTACTTTACAATCAGGATTAGCAGAACGCGTAGTAGTATTTAGGAGAGGGACTAGTAGTGAAACAGTTCAGGCTTTTCAAGACAGCCTTGTTGTTCACGTTACACTTTGGTTCGCGCGTACGATCCGGACATGGGTCGCTAGTAAGGATTCTCTTTCTCTGATTACAAGTTTGGTTCCTCTCCATCGACTCGTTAGTAGACAATTTCTGCGAACTTTGATTCGTGCGTGACCGCCCACTCGCTCACTTTTTTCTTCGGTCTTCACCAGCCGTCATCAGTCGTGAGGAGAGGACCCCAACCGGCATGCGATCTAGTTCCCAGCACACTCATTGTTGTACTTGTAATCATTTGAAATACTACGCCTTAACGAACCCACATACACAGATCATATCATTTACAGTGACTCAGAGTATTTGGATGAGAGCCTTTCCACATGACAGTCATCAAACCATTCTCAACACTACTTCATATGTATTTCCTTCTTGCATTTACCACTTTTCTGTTCGAACGACGACAACACGAGCTTCTCTAAATAGTCGAAGATTTCTATCATAAACTCAATTGTTATAAATCAATTCTTACTCAGACACGCCTTAGAAACACAAATCTGCTATCTGCGCCCTTTATATTGTCATAGAGAACAGTAGCCTGAACAACGATTAGATGACCTCCTATTAGATATCTATAATCGGAGTCGTAGTAGGAGTCGCATGGTTTGAGTGAGATTCGTATAGTGTACGCTCCACAAAACTACTATGACACGAAAGTTAGGAGATTCGAGATCATAACAACGAGACGTTTCAGGAAAGTACTTATTGTTTTTTAACCATAGGAACATCAACAATGATATAAGCACCATCTAGCTCACTCACACTACTCCAAGCAACACGTCCCTTCAGTACAATCCACCGCAGACAATTAACGTATGTAACTAATAAGTTTAGCTGTGCATGACGAAGTTACCCTTCTTTTAAAGCCCAATGTTTACGCAAGGGATGACATTCTTAGCGCATATGAGGTGTGCTGGGAATATAATACTTATTCAGTTACTCTTACCATATATATATATTATATAATATATATTAATATAATAAATACATATGTTATTCATAATATATTTTATATATATACGTACATCTGTCCTTATTTATTTTCTATACATTCATCTATAACTTATTTATACATTTAAAAGCGCAATAGTGGCTACTAAAATATTTAAAATTTCAGATAAATTATTATTATTATTTATTTTATTACACTCTATATCTTATGTGTATCTAAATTATTACTAGCTTTATTATCTATATATCTATTGACTATTTCAATTATATATTACATTAATCTCATTACAATTATTATTATTAATTTATTATTATTATTATTATTAACTGTTCACGGCGGACTGTCCTCCTATGGTGCACACGTTGTATTCCCACCCCAATGTTGGTAGGGGTAGAAAGACGTCAAATGTGTTCATATGAACGCACAGTCGGGTCCATGAGATGAGACACCACCATATAAAAAACTTACTCAAACTGATTCTTATCTACGTTTAACTTTCAAGTACACGCTGCTGTCCTGGTTTTAGTTCAAATCACGGAATTACACTTAAGAGCATTATATGCCAAAAGAAAACATATATGATCAAGTTTGCCCAATATAATTTAAAATAATAACATTACAACTATACTGGCTATAAATATAAATTTTCAATATAATATATTTTTATGTCTTTATATATATATATCTATACTACTATATATATATATATATAATATACTCTTATACTATATTAGCGCTATAATATACGGGAGGCGAGATGGTGGATTGACTGGTTTAAGACAGATATGTAATACTTAAAAACGGCCTGCCCGGTCTCTTATCTAGTTCTCTCCTCGAGGTCGAATGGTTAAACAAAGGCCCGCGGGCATAGCAGTAGAATAAGCTCACTGCATCCCCCTTTTAAAGGGTTTAGAAGAATGATAAGGGGCCTTAACTGTATGAATTCAGTGGCGGAAAATAGTTATTGAGTGTTGTATGGGCCATAGCTCAAGAACCGTAAGATCATACTATTAATGAAGAAATTTCCGCGCACTGATGTCAAAGATAAAGAGAGTAAATTTAATTATGCGCTATGAACAAAACATTAAGTATCGTAGCGCAAGTCGTCGAGATATTATTGAGAGACTGTCGTAAGAATCGTGATGGTGAAGAACAGGTGCTAGGAGTGATATGATGTGAGGGATCAAATATAGAAACAAATGATGGATCCATGATAAGATTTGGAAGAGGCAAAATAAATGATGAATGTGTAGTGGTCTTAGGTTTATGGATTTGCAACAGGCTATTATATTATTAGTAGGAAAAGTCTATGGGGCAGGTGTTTGTGATATATGGTGTTTGGTGGTAGGCTTTTGATGGAATTAAAAGTATGTAGGGCGATAGTGAAGCGTGTGTGTACTAGAGGAAGTCTTTGAATATAGATAGTCGAGTGGGGTTAATATTATAGGCGGAGTGAGGCAGGGATTTGTTATTCTCCTTGGATATTTCAATTTGTTATGAATGTGGTGATGGGAAAAGAATTAAAGGTGGGGGTGGTAGGGGCTGGGTGTTAAGACATATGGAGAATGGAAGAGAGTGTAGTGTGCCCTACCTATTATATGGCGAGATGATTTGGTTTTGTTGGCGAATCTAAAGAAAGTCCGAAAGATGGGAAGAGAGAATTACCAGCGTGTGTAAAAGGAGAGGTTGAAGGTAACCGGAGATGAGATAAGATCATAGATGCGGAAGATTAGTCCTCGGTGTGAAGTTATTGTTAGATGGTGAGCAGTTAGAACAAGTTGTCTGAATTTAAATATTGGGTATATGTGGATGAAAGGGGACAGATGATGCACGAGCTGTAATAGGAAAAGTTTGTGAATGGCGAAGGTGCCTGCTGCAGTTAAATCGTTGGTGGATGTAAGGGACTGTTTTGAGTGAAGTAGGGTCTTATATCATGGTAATGGTTGTTTAAAAGTGTTAATGTAATAAGTAGTGAGACTATGGTCTGGAATAAAAGGTAAAGATCTAAAGTACAATGTGTTCAGATGGAAATATTAGGGGTGTGTTAGGTGTGAGAAGAATTGATAAAATGAGTTAATGAACGTTAGAGGAGCTGTGTGGTGGGAAGAAAGTGGTAAATGAGAGAAAATAATGAAGTATGTTGAATGGTTTTGGTCACTGTGGAAAGGATGAATGCATAGTCGTTGGTTAAGCTGATTGTATAGTGTGAGTGTGCTGGGAATCGACCGCTGGAAGACCGAAGAAAAAGTGGATTTGGGTCAGTAAAGGAATGTCTGGAAGGAGAGAAATGTGAGTGTTGGTGATGAGAATAAAGGTGCTTATAGGAGTGAATGGTGGGGGTTTTGTGAGGGGGTATGGTTGTTTGCCTGGTCCAGGGGAGAACCCTACATTGACGAGAATACGCATAGTGAGGGTCCGGCGAGGTCTCATGGAAGATCTAGGGTGAATTTTCTGACTGCGAACGAGTTTCTTAATTAAAGGTATAAAGGGGAGCGGTGGGCTGGGCTTTCTTTTCGACTTGCTTTATGTTCTTCTACTACTTTTATGTTCCCCAGTGCGTTTCGTACCTTATATATAATATATATTATATATAATATATATATATATATAATATATATATATAAATATTATATATATATATATATATATATTATATATATATATATATATATATATATATTATATATATATATATATATATATATATATATATATATATATATATATATATGATCAATTTTTCGTTAAAAAATTGATTTGAATTTAATCCTTAAAGAATAATCGGAAGGTAATTTCGGCAAAAATGCCAGGTTGTTGTGCGGGTGTGAGACTCGCAGGTGGGATATCCTCCTTTCAATTCCTCAACTTACTTCCATATTCTTTCCGCATCTAATGTTACGATGGATGTCATGCGCGCGGTGTGTGTGTGTGTGTGCGCTGCACGCGCGCGTTGTGTGGTGTGCGGCGCGCGCGGCGTGTGTGGTGTGTGTTGTGTGGTGTGTGTTGTGTGTGTGTGGTGTGTGATGGGGAAGACAGATTCAATTAAAGAAACTAAGATAGAAACCAAAGATAGCGGAAATGAAGCAAGTAAAAAGAAAATATTGAGTGGAGGAAGAACAGTTTATCTGTAAGGGGGTAGGGTACGGGGTTTAGAAAGGATTGTATATGCAAAAATTGTCCCAAATGACATAAAATGCCGCACACTTATATTTTAAACGCCGTCGAAATACGAACTTACGGAAAAAGAAAAGTAGTTTCTGATTATAAATAAAATAAGCAACATAATGAAAAAAAATCAGTTCTGACATTTTTATTTTTCCGCTGCTATATATCTATATATATAATATATATATATATACTATAATATATTATATATATATATATTGAAAAAATAAGTCATCTACAAATATTATAATGTATAAATATAAAAACTATGCAATAAATTAAAACAACACAATCTCTTATATATATATAAATAATATTATATAATAATATATAATATATAATAATATATATTATTAATTATAATATTGTAGAGTAGTAGTGAGAGAAAAACGTTCTGTGAAGTAGTGGTAAGCAGTTGTAGAGTAGTAACAGTAGTAGTGTAGTAAGTAGTAGTAGTAGTTAGTAAGTAGTAGTAGTAGTAGTAGTAGTAGTAAAGTAGTAACAAATATTAATGGCATTAATAATATAATGAATGTTGAAGAAGTTGTAGTAGTAGTAGTAGTAGTCAGTAGTAGTAGTAGTAAAACTGTAATAATCCGGTGTACACATGTTACAAATTCTATACTCCCCTTCTTTTAGCATTCTATCTTCTAAAGAACAAAAAGAAAAGGAAGAAAAAAGAGAAGAATCAACATTTATAAAATAACATTAAATAATAATAAATAATCATAACTAATAAAACTAATAATAAAAAAATATTAAAAGTAAAAATAATAATAATAAAGAATAAAAATACTAGGAATAATATAATAATAAAATAAAAATAATAATAAAAAATAATAATATAATAATAAATAATATAATAATAATAATAATAGATAATAATAATGATAATAATAATAATATAATAATAAGTAATAATAATAATAATAATAATAATATATAATAATATAAAATAATAATAATAATAATAATAATAATAATAATAATAATAATAATAATAACATATAATAATAATAATAATAAATATTTAGCTTTAATTATATTATTAAAGTAATAAAATATCCCTTTCCTAATCACTTCCAACTTTCCAACTTTGTGTTGTGTTTATTTTCTGTATTTTGAGATCATTTGCCTTTCGTGTGGGTTCTTTTTTAATGAATACAAGGGTGCGACAAAAATTTTGAAAAAAACAAAAAAACAAAAAAAAAACACAAGTTTTTAAAAGAAATAAAAAAAATTTATTTTTTTTTTACATTTAACCAGTTTTATATTTAGTTTATATACTTTTAAGTATTGTACATCGGTATTATTAAATGTGTCATAAGTTTCTGAGACAAAAAAATATTTATATTAAACATTCATAAACAACAATTTATTTTTAAACAAAGATTTTTTTTCAATTTATTCAAAGCAATTAAGGATTATTTTCAACTGTATATATATAATATATATATATATATATATATATATATATATATATATATATATAATTATATATATATATATAATATAATATATATTATATATATATATTATATATTATATGTTATATGATATATATATAGTAATACATTCTTGACCTATTCTTACTCTCCCTTGAACTAAAACTTATAAAGCTTTTTCTTATGAGAAATTAATTATCGTTGTCTTCAAATGGAGAAAGAAACTCGTATTTTTATACATTTCGTCCCGGAATGAGGAAAGGTTATCTCTTCGAGATTCTAAAAACTTTTCTTTGTAGAAAATGAAGCAATCTTTCTGGGTTCTTCCTCCCTCACACTCTTTCTGACAATTTGCAATTTTAAAATCTAACTTTACTTCTCCTTACCTCTCTCCCTCTCTCCCTCTCTCCCTCTCTCCCTCTCTCCCTCTCCCTCTCTCCCTCTCCTCCCTCTCTCCCTCCTCTTGTATCTCTGTCGATAATACTTCTGTCTTAACTTCTAATAAAGTTAAACTGTTTGATCAAACCTTTCCTTCTTATTACACTCAAGAAGATTAGAGAGCTATTCCTCCTCTCCACCTCCCTCCAACTCATCAAAATCTTATTTATGCTCTCTCTGAGCTTAACACTAAGAAGGCGGACAACGCTGAAGGTATCCCTCCAGTGGTTCTCAAACCTTGTGCTTCTGAGCTTTCACCCTGATCTGGTAAACTGTTTCCTCACTGCTTATCAACTTCAACCTCTCCCTACTGTTGGAAGCGTGCATTCATCCATCATCCTGTACTGAAGAAAGGGAACCCCACTCAACAGTCCAACTATAGTCATATCGCTTTAACTCCTGTTCTTCCTAAAGGTTTCGAATCTTTCCTTAACATGAAGATTTAGAAATATCCTAAACCTTCTAATCTTTAACATGAAGATTTAGAAATATCTTAAACCGGGGACTTGCCCAAATGGGTCAACAGGAAAATGAGTCGACACAACATCAAGAAAAAATTCCTGTACAGCCCGCAGCAGGCGTTAGGTTAGGTTAGGTTAGGTTAGGTTAGGTTATGTTAGGTTAGGTTAGGTTAAGTTAGGTTAGGTTAGCTTAGGATAGGTTAGGTTAGGTTAGGTTAGGTTAGGTTAGGTTAGGTTAGGTTAGGTAAGGAGCGTTCATCTGGTATCTTCTTTCTTTTCACTCCGAATCTTTGTCCTCTGCTCTTCT
>JABUQX010114076.1:0-14311 GCA_015478945.1 Trachelipus rathkii
GTTGTGCTTCGTTCGGCCCTCAGATTGGGTGTTTAACCGTTTCGCATTTATCGTGAAACTAGCTTTCGCGTTTCATTAACTATATATTTATATACATATATATATATATATATATATATATATATATATATATATATATATATATATATATATATAACATATATATATATATATATATATATATATATAACAATATATATATATATATATATTTATATATATATATATATATATATATATATATATATATATATATAATAACATAATATATATATATATATATATATATATATATATATATTTATATATATATATAATAATAACTCTCTTATATATATATATAACTCTATATATATATATATATATATATATATATATATATATATATATATATATATATATATATGCTCAATATATAATATAATATATAATATAATAATAATATATGTATGTCTGTTATAATATAATATAATTTGTAATAATAATAACGTATGTATATATATAATATATTAATAACTAAAAATAATAATAACTAATAATAATAAAAATTATAATAACAATAACTAATAATAATAATATTAATATGTAATAATTTATAATATATATATTTAATAAATATATAATAATATATATATATATAATAACAATATAATATAATAATAATAATAATATATAATATAATAATAATATAACTATATATATAATAATAATAATAGTAATATAATAATAATAATAATAATAATAATAATATATATTTGTAATATATATATATATAATAAATAATATAATAATAATAATAATAATAATAATAATAATAATAATAATATAATAATAACTTTATACTATATATATATATATATATATATATATCTTCTATGTATATATGTTGTATTCAATACATTCTTACGCGTTACTAACCGCTCCCAGGAAGGGTTGAGACCCTGTCAGCGGGGCCGGCACTTATATCTTCCTCTATCCTCCAAGACTCCATCAACCCCCAGCTCCTGCATCGACGCCATTCCATGTCTTCTCAATGAGTTTTCCACCGAGCTCTCCCATCTCTTCCTAAGTCTTCCTCCTTGGTCCGTTCCTCCGGTCTCCGCTCCCATCTCTTCTTGGCCACTCTCCCCTCCTGCATCCTCTACAGGTGTCCGCACAACCTCAATCTGAGGCATCCATCTTATTGAACCTTCACTTCTTTTATTCCTCCTCTTTTTTCTTCTTTTTTCATCACTTTCCCTACTCACTATAGTCTTCCTTTCAAAAATTTCATCTTCCGTTTCGTCATTACTCTCATTTCTATTCTTTAATGCATATTGCACTTTTTGTTTAACTTTAACCGGGCCCTTTTTCCTCAATGACTGATCCACATTTATTTTATCATTCTTCCCTTTATATAACCTCCTCTCTAAATCTTTCGTTTCTCTGCCTGCCTCTTCTAGTCTTTCCCACTATCGCTCTCAAAACGTACATCTCCGGCGACTGTATTCTACTATCCTCTCTTGTGGTCGTACTATAGTAAAATCAGTAACACACCCTCAAATATCACCCTTTTCACTTCCATACTCATTTGTCTATATTTCAGTATGGTATGCGCTGCTCTTACAGCTTCCCCAGATTGAGCTATCTTATCTGTGATCTCTTGTATGTTTCCTCCCTCTTTTCCAAATACTCCACCCAAATACTTACATTTCTTTACCATCTTTATCTCAGTTCCCTCCCCCTTCATTCCCAGTTCTTCCTCCTTTTCTACTCACCACCAGGATCTCCGTCTTTTCTGTATTCATAGTCAAACCGGCCTCTCTAAGCCTATTCGCAAAACATATCACTACCTCTCTCAACCTGTCTCCCTCTTCGCTCCAGCACGCCAAGTCATCCGCATATGCCAGAATATCACCGTCCAAATCTCCAATATCCCCTCTCACCTTCTTTATCACCACATCCAGATATGATACAAACAAATTTGTTGACAACACGCTTCCTTGTTTAACCCCTGTTCTCACCTCGAACCATTCCATTCCTTATCCTCATATTCTATTCCTACATTACATTTAGTATTTATATATATATATATATATATATATATATATATATATATATATTTATATATATATAATAAAAAAAAGATATATATATATATATATATATATATATATATATATATATATATATATATATATATATATATATATATATATATATATATATATATATATATATATATATATATATATATATAATAAATTTATATATATATATATATATATATATATATATATATATATATATATATATATATATATATATATATATATTTGTGGTCCAAAAATTTAAGAAATGTATCATTCTGAACGTTCTAAGATGTGACGTTTACCGTAAAAATACTCTATTTAAAATTTGAAGTAAAAAAATAACATTTAATGGTGACACATGCGCAAAGAAAGTTGCGCGTGGCTGAGTAAACTGTAGCGGGTTGTCAGTTGTGCTGTAGACGTTATAGGTGTTGGTTGTGTCAAAATTTACGTGCTTGCCGTGTCATAATTATTTAAATTTCTTATGTAGAATGTCTCAATCACGTCAAACAAGATCGGATACACATGTTTGGCTTATTGGGCAAATATCAGAAATCATGACCTGTAGATCAAAACTTCCATCAATTGGCGATGTATTACGTCGTCTGTTTTGGCTGACACACAATAAGAAATCAGTAAAGGAGGCTTCAAATATAATATATTCTGAAATATATGACTTCTGGGATAGAGCAAAGTTACCCACGAAGGCCAAACAGGATATTTTAACCAAGATTAGAAAGACATATGAACAATACAGATCATTTTTAAAATTGAAATCAAGGAGAAGTCAAATACAAATTGAAAAAGAGACTATCTTTAAAGAAAGCTTAAATGATTTATTTGATATCGCACATGCAAACGCAATTAAAATAATATTCAAATGAAGAAGATAGAGTTTTTTCTTAAAGCTCGGAGAGAAAAAGGTAGGCGAGGGTATATGAGTAACGTGGATAAAAAATATACTGTAAAACAAGAAAGAAAGCGTAAAAGGGAAGAACAAGAAAGTAATAGAATTAAAAGGGAAGTTCGTCGGCAGGAGGAACAATTACGTATTCTGCAAGAATGTACTAGTGTGGATGGTGGTAGTTCCTCTAGCAGTGAAGAACCCCAACCTGGACCGTCCAGAGTCGAACCATGTAAGAGTTCAAAGGAACGTCATAAAATCATAACCCCTGACTTAGCAATGGCTTTGGATAGATCGAAAATGAGTGATCGACGTGCGATGTTAGTAGTAACAGCTACTGCAAATGCGCTTGGGAAAAAAGTTGATAATATTGTATTAAGCAGAAGTACATTACGGCGGCGAAGGTCTGACGTTCGTAAAGCAATTGCTGAGGATATTAAACAAACATTTCCTGGTGGTTTACTGACATCTGTACACTGGGATGGTAAGTTATTGTTGGATGTAACCGGAGAAGACAAGGTTGAACGTCTAGCGATCGTCGTACATGGTGGAGGGAAATCAAAGTTGCTGGGTGTTCCAAAACTTTTGAGAGGAACCGGTGCAAATGTTGCAGAAGTTGTAGTACAGTGCCTAAAAGATTGGAATTTGGAAGATAGCATAGTAGGAATGTGTTTTGACACAACAGCAAGCAATACCGGAACCAAAAGTGGGGCTTGTAGGATTATAGAAGAGAAGCTGAAAAGAAGTCTTCTGGCCTTTGCATGTCGACATCATATTCACGAAATAGTCATATCTGCTGCTTTCAACAAATGTTACTGTATTTCATCAGGACCAGACATTGACCTGTTCAAACGTTACCAGGAATTTTGTAAAAAATTAATAAAGAAAAGTATGAGATAGTGAGTATTAGTGATTCATGGACAGAAAATGTCTTAGCTTTTTGTAGTGAGCAGTTAAAGAAAAGCCACCCACGGGATGATTATAGAGAACTATTGGAGCTGACAGTTGTTTATTTATGTGGGAACCTTGAGAAACGGTTTTCTTTTCGTAAACCTGGTGCTCTACATCGAGCACGATGGATGGCACGAGTCATTTATTCATTGAAAATAGTCTTGTTTAGGTCGCAGTTTAATATGACAGAGCAAGAAGCAGCTGCAATGACAAGATTTGCGAACTTTGCTGTAAGGTTTTATGTTCCCAATTGGTTTTCAGCCCCATCAGCAGCTTCAGCCCCAAGAAATGACTTGAAGTACCTTCAAGAGCTGGAATGCTGTGACGATTATGAATTATCAGTAGTAGCTAGTAAAGCTCTCAAACGTCACTTGTGGTATTTAGGAGAACTTGCAGCTCTTGCATTTATGGATGATGAAGTACCAGTTGAAATGAAATGAAAGATGGTTGAAGCTCTGCATAAACCAAGAAGAACAAGTGTAGATAAGCCAGATAAACGTTTTGTATTTAAGGATGAAGATCAACTTCATAACAAAACACTTGCCGACTTTATAACAGAATGCAGTCATTTGTTCTTCAATAAATTACGTTTGGACTCCACTTTTCTCAAGGTTGACCCATTGGAATGGAACGAAAGAACGGACTATAAGAATGCACAAGAAGTTACCAAATCAATAAATGTCATCAACGACAATGCCGAAAGAGCTATTGCACTAGTGCAAAACTATAATAATCACCTAACAAAAAACGAGGAGGAAATGCAATACATTCTTCAAGTTATAGAAAGACACAGGGAAAAATTTCCAGGAATATCAAAGAAACAGCTGAAAAAGAGTTATGAAAATAAGGAATAAACATATAATAAGTAATAAAAATTAAATAAATGAATTGAATAAGTTGTGGAGTAGGCCTCTTGGGGATACCACATTAAAAAAAACGCACCTGTTATAGCTACCTCAGGGGTGGTGTGGAAAAGCTATGTATTCCTATATTTCAACAGCATTGTGTCACTATTAAATATTGCTCAATCAGCGTAAAAATTTAAATACAATCTTTTGATATCATACCTCATAATTTGCAAGGTTCAGACTGCCAAAAAAAGGAAAAAAATTTTCTTAAAATTTGGACCACCTAATGTAATAATATGTAATAATATGTATAATATATAATATATGTATATATATATATAATAATAATAATAATAATAATATGTATATATATATAATAATAATAACTAAATATATATATATATATATATAATAATAATATTAATAATAATAATAATAATAATAACAATAACAATATATATAATAATAATATATGTATATGTATATATATATATCAAATAATATAATATAATAATAATAATAATAATAATAATAATATATATATATATATATATAATAATATATATATATAATATATAACAACAATAATAATAATATAATATGTAATAATAATAATAATAATATATATGATATATATATATATGTAATAATAATAATATTAATAATAATATATATAATATAATAATAATAACCAATAATATATGTATATATATATATATATAATAACAATAATAATAATATAATATAATAACATAATAATATAATATAATAATAATAATAATAATAATAATAATGCTAATAATAATATATAATAATAATAATAATAATATGTAAATAATAATAATAATATAATATGTATAATATATATATATATAATAATATATAATATATATATATATATAACTATATATATATATATAAAAATAATATGTATATGTATAATAATAATATATAATATATATATATGTAATATATGTATATGTATATATATATATATAATAATATATAATAATATAATATATATATGTATAATATATATATGTATATATATATATATATGGCATAATAACAACAATAATAATAATAATAATATAACAATAATAATATATATAATATCAAACTGACACTATCCACCTTTCTGAATACACACGTATAATCACCTTCATTAAAGGCCTAAGAGCAAGCTCAATGCCATTCAGCTGTGATCCTGTATCATGGCTCTCTACAATATCTAGGGATGTTCGTGGATAATCTAAATAGAATCTTTCCTTCTCGTCCCACTCTCGGATACTCAACATAGATTCAGACAAAAACATTCCATCATTACACTACTAACCAATCTAGCCCCAAGCATCCTCACACTATTTAACCACCCTAACTAATCGTACTCTTCTAGTAGCAATAGATATAAACAAGGCTTTCGACACAGTTTCGCGCTACCTCTTAATAGACAAAGTATTAAACACAGAAATAAACTTCAATGACAAAGAAGAAATATTATAAAATTCTTATTCGGAAATACAGCAGGTTACACAAGGACGCAAACAAATAATATAATGGAGTTGCCCAAAGTCCAAGGTATCATTCTATCCCTAACACTTTTTAATGTTTTTATGCATGACCTACCTCAACCGACAACCCAATCTATAAAAATTAACAGCTATGCAGGCCAAAACTCACCAATAAATACATCAAGAGAAGATCTATGGCAATGTATAATCCAACTTGAACAATGTAATTTTGCAAATAGAAAGACTGTCACCCCTCAAAAATCCTCTATCACACTACTTACACCCGATAAAAGAGAATCAAATACCAATCCAACTGTGCTTCATTCAAACATTAGACTCTCTTAATAATCAACCCAGTATCTTGGGTTAACATCGCATACATCACATGACATTCACCCCATCATAACAATATTACTCTATGTGCCACACTTTAAATAATGCGATGAAGACTTTTATCGGAACAAATTTTGGATAAAACAAAGAAACCCTCACAGTAGGTTACCGGCAGTACCTTCGTCTCTTCTTAAATTACGCATCACGAGTCTGGATACCAGCCTTTCACAGTCCAATATGCAAAAACTAGAAGTAGTACAAAATAAAGCTCTTAGAATAATAACAGAATAACTCCCATCCACACCTATCCATTACTTGCTGACCGAAAAAAAATTCTTCCCATAAGTGGCCATCTTGACATGATGATCTGCCAATTATACAGCAAGTCACTTTCAATAGACCACCCCTTCCACAGAGAAAGTAATGGATCACACTAGTTTTGTACTACTTTGACATATAAAACACTCTACCTCCCTCGTCTCCAGATAATCCCATTATTATACGCATCCCCACTCAGTTAATCCAAAGAGCGATTTCCTCATATTCAATTAACACCATACTTTAGGCATTCCAGCCTGAATTATCCCCTACAGAGCAAACTTTGGACCGTCAAACTAGAGTAATGCTTTCCTGTTTACTCTCTGGGCACCATCAATTCCTTCAGGAATATAAATATAAAATTCTTAATGCTCTCTCCCCTCTCTGCCAAAGATGACCCTCCATGAAAATTGACGACACAGAACATCCCCTGCTAGACCTCTCGAACCTGAAAGTCATTAGGAATAGTTTTGACGCATTTTCCCTGATAAATCTCCGGGTCCGGCCTGCTATGGTGGCACTATATCTCAGGAATGACCACTTCTTACATAGGAGAGGAGTGGGGTACTAAGTATATATATATTATATATATATATATATATATAATATAATTAATTAATATATATATATTATATAATATATATATATATATATATATATATTATATATATATATATATATATACATATATATATATATAATATATATATAAGTATATATTTTATATACTAATATATATATATGTATAGTATATATATATATATATATATATATATAATATATTATATATATATATATATATCTATATATATAATATTATATATATAATTATATATATAATATATTATATATAACTATATATATATTAATTATATATATATATATATATATTAATATATATATATTATATATATATTATATAGTTATATATATATATATATATATATATTATATATATATATAATAATATATATCTATATATAAATTATTATATATATATATATATATATAATCATATATAATAATATATTATATATATATATTATATTATATATTTATATATATATATATATATTGCTTTCTTCTTTTTTTCTTTTTTCCTCTCCCAGGAAGGATTTTTCATCCTGTCAGCCGCGCAAGCGTTTCTCCAGACATTCCTCTGCTGCACTATTCCTCTTCTCTTAGCACTCTTCATTTTGGTAGCCTGACATCTTCAAAGAGTCCTTCACCGACTCCGCCCATCTCTTCTTCGGTCTTCCCTTTGGTCTTCTGCCCTTGGTGTCCAATTCCCATCTTCTTTTCGCATTCTGTCTGCGTTCGCATGCCTCTCCAAATTGTCCCCAGCATCTCAATCTCCCCACATCCATCTCAAGTATCTATCTTCTTCACCTATATCTTCTTCTATATTACTCATTCCTTATTCTGTCTCTCCTACTCTTCCCAATCATAGTTCTTAATACCCTCTCTCGCGCTTGTATTCTACTCTCCTCTCTCTGCGTGTTTTCCATTGTTTCCGCTCCGTCAGCAGCGTCGAGTCAGTATATCTGTTAAAATACTTTTTAACCTCTATTTCCGATGTTTTTTATGCTTTCCATCAATGGGGTAATACCGCATTTCCATAACTAATCCATACTTTTTCTTCGTCGCAATAATCATCTCTTTCCTCCACTTTCCTCCCATTCTGGCTAAAACATCCTCCGATGATAATTTGCTAGGTATTTTACCGCCTTCACCTCCTCCCCTCTCACCACCCTCCTCATCCCCCTCATTTCCTCCCGTTACTGTTAATATCTCTGTCTTCTGTACGTTCATCCTCATCCCTTCTTCTCCACTCCTCGTAAACAACTCCACCACCTCTAATCGTCTCCTCTCTCTCGCTCCCAACATGCATATCGTTCCCCATATGCCATTATGTCCCCTTCAAATTCTTCCAGTCTCTCCCTCACTTTCTTTATCACCACGTCTAAAATATAATATAAACAGCAGTGGAGATAAAACACTCCCTTGCTTCACCCTGTTTTCACCTCAAACCATCTATCGTTCTCGCACTCAGTTCTACATTACAACTGCAATTTCTCATACATACTTGCATTGCCTCTTTAATTACCTCACTCCATAATTCCTTCTCCATAGCTTCTCCAGAGCTTTTCCTTGCAGCCGAATCAATATGCCTTTTACAGGTGCGATGACGCTTACAAGAATCTCTTGCATATTCCAGCATCTTCTCCGAGACCATTCTTAGTTGAATAAGAGGTTCGTCGTTCCTCTTCCTCTTCTATACCGTACTGTTCTTCTCCGAGTCCCCGGCTCTACCTTCTCTCTCAGCTCCTCTCCTGTATTCTGTTCGTATTTTTCGCCAGATGGTCATCACGTGAAATGCTCTATAATTATGTACAGGCTTCCTGCATCTTTTACCTTATATATCGTATTATGTATTGCTTTTTGCCACCCTTTCCGGCACTCTTTTTTTTTTCCCCCCCCCCTCCCCCCCCCCTTTTCTCCAACACTTGTTCATCAAACTCGATGATTCTCCCCAATCTCAGCTCTCTCCTCCCTCCACGCACCAACTCCAAAGCCATCATCCTCATCTGGGCTTTACTCATCTTCATCCTTTTTATAGCCTCCTCATATTCTTTCTAGCGTTATCTCTCGCTCCTCCTCTTCCTCCTCCCTCATCTGATCTACAGCTTCTTCCTCTTGTTTCTCTGTATTATACATTTAGCAAAGATCTTCATAGTATTCGTGCTCATCTATCATTCTTTTCTTCGGTCTCCACAGAATCCTCTCGTTCTATCTTTTATATTTTCTAGTCGGTTTTTTGGTTTCTATACGCCTCGCATCTTAAATATCCTTTTCTCCGCTTCGCCACATCTCTCGTTATTTCCTCCTGCATTCTCTCCAGCCTCCATGCTTTTTGCCCTCCTCTTTATTCTCTCTGCTTCCATTCCTTGCCTTTACATATTCCTCCCTTGCTGCCGCTGTTTCTTCTCTTTCAGCCACTTCCTCATTTTCAACTGTTTTTACTTTAAATTGCTTTTTTTCACTTCTTCGTTCCACCATGGTGCATGTCCTCCTAGTTACCTCCTACCCTCTTTACCAAGAGTTTTCTCTGCCACTTCCCTAATGACATCCTGCAAGTCTTCGTTTTCTTCTTCATTCCTTAGGGTTTCCTGCATTTCCCGTTCATAATTTCGTCTCGCTTCTTGTTCTTCTAACTTCTCCACTCTGATCACTGCCCTCTTCTGCTCATTTACTCCTCCCTCCCCTCTTATCTTCATGTCCGCCACCACCAGTCTATGATCCGCATCTAAGGACACTCCCGGGATCACCTTTACATTCTTAACCATCCTTTTATCGGAGACTATCATGTAGTCTATCACCGATTTTTGATCGAATTGTTGCGTTACCTGATTTCATCTATACCTCGTAAAGATGTGAGACTCTCTGTGCTTGAAAAACGTGTTCATTATTTTTAGGTCGTTTCTCACACAAAAATCAATCAACGCCTCTCCCTCCATGTTTCTTGTATCCTCTCCAAATGGTCCCAATACTCTCTCCATCTCTCTTCTCTTTCCTACTCTAGCGTTGAAATCTCCCATCAACAAGCACCTCTCTCCCTCCTCCTCCATCCCCACCTCTTCCTCCATCAATTCCATAAATCTAGTTTTTTCCTCCTCTGAGTGCCCCTGTTGTGGTGCATATATCTGGTATATTCTATATTTTATCCGGCCTATCTTCAATACACACATCATCAACCTCTCATTTATAATTTTTACTTTCTGTATACATGGTGACAGTCTTGGTCCCACTATAATTCCGACACCATGCTTTCTTATTCCTTCTCTCACCCCACTATACATCAGAACAAATCCTTCTCCCATTTCTTTACCCTCCTCACACCCCCTCACTCTCATCTCCGCCATCCCCAACATATCTATCTTCCTCTCCTTCATGATATCTATGATCTCCTCCTCTTTATCTCCATAGGTACCCACATTTATCGTGGCACACCTATAATTCTTAAAAGTGTTTTCCTGATTCCTATTCCGTAAATCTCGCCAAAGTCGTCGTCTAAAGTTCTGTCCGGCTTCCGAGGCTCGCGCTTGAGTTCTGCAAGCAGTTTATTTCGGGAAGTGGCTTGCTAGGCCTATCCTTCCCTAGCCCTATCTCCTTTAGCCGAGGAGAACTCCTGGTGTCCTTTGCCGGGTATATATGGTTATATATATATATACTATATATATATATATATATAATATATATATATAGTTATATATATAATATATATATATATAATATATAATATATATATAATATATATATATATATATATATATACTATATATATATATTATATATATATATATATTATATTATAATATTATATTATATATATTATAATACATATTATTATATATTATATATTTTATTTATATGATATATATTTATATATATATATATATATATATATCTATATATATATATATCTTCTTATTCCTACTTCTTATACCTTTGTTATTTTATGTAGTTGGAGACAATCTGCCTATGGGTTGGTATAATATATATATATAATGATTATATTATAGAAACTTTCGCTTTAAAAGGATGTTAACCGATATATATCGAACGAGCGATGTAAATCGATTTTTTTTTTCGAAAAAATTATGTGCAAGAGTAGCAGGGGATTTTGTATAAGCAAGGGTTTTTTTTTTATTTTTTTAAACTAAAGGAATATCCAAGATTAAATAGCAAAGATGTCAAAGAGTCAGGGTCTCTCGCCTCAAGCGGGGACGAACGGGGGACGTCGTCCCCCCTCTGTCCCACGTCGGCTCGAGAGTGAAATAAATTATATAATAAAAAAAAATGAAACAAAATTTAACCATTATATAAAACCTACATGATATAAAAGCAAACATGTGGGCAACTGTTGTGTTCTCTCTTTTATGAGTTTAATTTAACACGTCACAGTGTATGGTTAGACGATTAGGGTTCAGCGATATTTCGATATGTAACATTTTTATGTAACATCCTTTTAAAGGGAAAGTGCCTATATATATGCGTGTTTTTTTATCTATATTAATAATAATATATATTATATTATAGTATATATATATATATAGTATATTATATATATATAATAGTATATATATTATCATATATATATTATATATATATTATTATATATATATATATATATATATATATATATATATATATAGTAATTATATATACATATATATATAAATATATATATTATATTATAGATTATATATATAACTATATTATATTATATATATGTATATATATATATATATATTATATATATATTATATATATATATTAATAATTATATATATATGTGTGCAAGTTAGTGAAATATTTTGTCTTAACCTAATTGGCCTTAACCTTATTGCTCAACTTGATCTAAAGAGAGCAAACCTAATATTAACCTAACTTATCCTATCTAAAAATCTAAACAAGTCTATAATGTCTGGAATATATATAACTATATACTATATATATTATTATATAATATTATACGTATATTATATATATATATAATATATTAGTATAATTATATATATATATATATATATATAGAATATATCCTATATATTATTATATATTATAATATATATATAATTATTATTATATATATATATATATAATATATATTATTATATAATAGTATATATATATATATTAATATACTATATAATATATTAGTGTTGCTGCGCGATCCCATTGTCAGCATCATCCATCTCCAGCGAGCCTCTCTCCTCTCTCTCTCTCTTCTCTAATCTCTCTCTCTTCTCTTCTCTAGTCTTCCTCTCTCTCTCTCATTGGACTCCGTCGTTAGGTGTCATGGAAGGCTCTGGCTGGTGTGATATAGTTCTCCTCTCTCCAATACACTTTAAGTTTAAATAAGACCTCAAGAAGCTTTAAGAAATCTCATGGAGACCTCTTTCCAAAAATTTCGAAGGGGTAATGTAAGAACTTCTCTTGAAAAATATAGCAACACTCTTATTGACTTGGATTGAAGTGCGAGTTATAGGGTAGCTTGAGCTTTCATTATTTATGTATGTAAGAGTTCTTGAGATTTCCTTATTTAATAATCACATACATATATATATATATATTAATATATATATATATATATATATATATATATATATATATATATATATATAATATAATTATATATATATAATATATATATATAATATAATTATTATTAATATATATGTATATAATATATATATATATATATAATATATATATATAAATATTATATATATCTATATATATATATATTTATATATATATATATATATATATAAGTAAACTTTATTCGAAATTACAACGTTTCGGAAATGTCAATTTCCATCATCAGGTGAAAACACTATAAAATAAAACAAAAATAATTTTAAGTACACAAAATTCTATAAAAATTTAAGTGATTAGTTATTTAAATATAATATAATATATATATAGTACAGTATACACTAGAATAACTCTGTGATCAAAATCAACAATAAACAAATTACATATTTGATAATCAGCGAAAAAATCTTACGGAAGTTTTTTAATTTATTTTTTTATTTTTTATTTTATTATTTTTATTTGAAGTAAATATTCGTTCAAAATATTTAAAAATTTTCCCCATTTAAGGCTTCAGCTATCTGGGGACAGAGGGGGGGAGCTGGAAGTCCCTGTCGTCCACGCGGAGGCGCGAGAGACCCCGACTCTGCCATCTTTGCGGTTTACCATAGGGTATTCCTTTAGTTAAATAATACCAAAGTGTAAAAGGAAGTAAAATTATTCTTTTTAAATCTAAAGGAATACCATAGTGTAAACCGCAAAGATGGTAGGAGTCCGGGTCTCGGCCTCCCGTGGCGACGTGGGGAGCTTTCGTTTCCCCTCTGTCCCCCGTCAGCTCGACTCTAAGAGTGGTGGAAAAAATTTTTTTTAAATATTTTCAACGAATAAATGCAAAAAAAAAAAAAAATTAAAAACCCCTCCTTAGAATTTCCGCTGATTCCAAATATAAAATTTGTTTTACTGTAGGTGCTGCCTTTCCAGGGTTACATGATGTCAGATTTAGACACTCTGACCATAATATATTATAATATTATATATTATATATTATATATATGATCTATTCTGGTTATATATGATATTATATTATATATTATATATATATAATAGTATATATAATATATACTATATATATAATATATATATATATATATTATATTAATATATATATATATATATATATATATATATATTGTAAAAAACGTACTTAACGGCCACCGGAACTTGAAGTTGGATTCAAAAAAACGAGTGAAACTTCTCACTTGAAGTAAAGCATAG
>JABUQX010114077.1:0-15594 GCA_015478945.1 Trachelipus rathkii
TGTATGTCTGTAAGATGTTGTCTAGAAGAGGGGTGTGGATATAAGTATGTGTGAGTATGATATGTGGATAAAAGGACAATCCTAAAATGGTGTTTGAGTGGATGAGTGTGTATATAAACGCAAAAGAGAAATGCGAACCATTAAAATGGATATATATATATATATATATATATATATATATATATATATATATATATATATATATATATATATATATATATATATATATATATATATATATATATATATATATATATATATATATATATATATTATATATATATATATATACATACCTCGTGGCGCAGGAGGTCGCCTCTCATATGAGAGGGCTGGCTCAATCCTCTGAGTAGCTGTTGGAGTTTTATCTACCTGGGAGCAAGAATTAAAACTCGACTGCGAGCACGTTGGTGGCGCTGAGTTTGGGATAGCCGGCCCTTAAAGTTCGATTTCCTGTGGTCCCCCATGTTACCCCCCGTATAGGGGATAAAGCACGTTAAAAGGTAGTTTTATATATATGGCTTTTATGAGAAAGATATATATATATATATATATATATATATATAAAGAGTATATATATATATATATATATATATATATATATATATATATATTGGGGATCTAACAACTTCGAAGGCGCCACCGGGCGACAGCCACCAGGTCTCTGAGGGAGGAAATTTGAAGGAATATTCTGAAGGGGTGAGCAGGGTACACCTTAAGAGGAGGTGATCGATTGTTTCAGCCTCCGTTAGGCATCTAGGGCAAAGTGGGGAGGTTGCTTTTTGGAGTTGGAATCTGTGTCTGTATTCCTGAAGGTCTAGGTGATGCCCAGATCTTAGTTCAGATAGTGAGATCTGTGTTTCTCGTGGGAAAGTATTCTGTGTTGGGGATATTTCTGGCCGGCGAGAGTTTATAAGGTGATTTGGTTCGCGATGGTTGAGGTATTGCTGTGTAAAGTGTGTGTGAATACGTTTTGAGAGATATGTGTTGTTTGGAGGGGGTGGGATGGTTCTGAAGAGATGGTCGTAATAGAGGGCAGCGGAAGAGGGAGGGTATTTTAAGCGGTTTACAGTGTGATCTTGTAGGAAATTATGACATGGATGGGTAGGGTCGAGAGCCCTGGCATAGAATTGCGTCCCTGTCATGTTTAGATGGTCCTGAGTTGTGAGAATTTTAGCTTCTTCATGCAGATATTGGATTGGAGTAGTTTTCAGGCAGTTTGTGATGGTTCTGAGGGCAGTACTTTGGATTCTTTGTAATTTGATTCTGTTGGTTGATGAGATTAGAGGGTACCAGACTGTTGATGAATAGTTGATTGTGGTTATAGATAATTGTTTGTACGTAGTTGTCAATGTGGTTGCTTCATTGTTGAAATTGTGTTGGGATAATGTTCGAAAGACATTTAGTTTTCCATTTGCTGTATTTATGATGTTTTGGATGCGAGGTGTAAAGGTTAAGTGTGTGTGTCAAAGGTTATACCGAGAATTTTTGGTGTTTTGTTTAGTGAGATGATGGAGTTATTTAGAGGTAATTGCGGGTGCATTGATGATTGGTGTCTGTCAGAGGCGATCAGGGTTATTGATGATTTCTTGGCAGAGGCTGACATTCTGTTGGAAGACAGCCAGGTTTCTAGTTGGTTTAGGTAATCCTGAGTGTGAGTAGTAGCGGTTGGTACAGAGGGGTTTGGTATGGTTATGGTTATATCATCTCCATAAGTTATAAGATGTGAATTGGGAGATTGAGGGGTGAGAATGTCCGCTCTAAAGAGGTTGAAACAAGAATGGGGACAAATGGTACCCAGAGGGACCTGTTTCTCAATTTTAAGGTCTCTGAGATCTGAATTTTGCTGGACACCTGTACATTGCGTCCAGATATGAAATTAGCCATTTTTTATAATTAGGGAAGGGGGAGTTTAGGATTTTTTAGATGAGAAAGTGTCTGGGTACTTTGTCGTATGCTTTACTGATGTCTGTGGTTAGTAGTACTGTTCTGTGGGAAGGAATTTTGTTTAAGCCGTTTATAAAAAAAAAAAAAAAAAACTTTTAACGTTCTTAATCCCCTTCTCAGAGGGTAACACAGGGGACTACAGGAAATCAAACTTTAAGGCCGGCTATCCCAAGCCTGTCGTCACTAAGTGTTAGCAGTCAAGTTTTAATTCTTGCCCCCAGGAAGATAAAACTTAGACTGCTACGCGGAGGATGGAACCAGCGTTCTCTCGCACGAGAGTCGGCGAGTCAATCTCCTACGCCACGAACCATTTATAATGTTTTATAATTATGCATATTGCTATTGCCCTATATGTCATACAACAAAGATTGTGAGTTTTCTGAACAAATTATTTAAATTAAATAGAATTATAAATTAAATAGAAAAATTGTTTCCTTAAGAGGTATTTCATTATATATAATAGGCTAAACTAAAAAGAGTCACTTGTTTTCCCACTTACGATAGTCTACAGAAAACTGAATAACATATTTGGAATCCGTATGAAATTTGTTTGGAAATGAATTTTTTTTAGGGGGCTATTTACGGGGCTCGAGCCGACGGTGGGACAAGGGGTTACGAAGTTCCCCCGTCGTCCCCGGTAGGCCGAGAGACTCCGACTCTCCATCTTTGCTGTTACCGGGGTATTCGTTAGGATAAAAAAAATACAAAAATTTCACTTCCCGAAACGATATCATGTCTTCGCTTAGCATCGAAGGAGAATCTTGGGGGGTTGGGGGTTCATGTCTGAGAGATTTTGGGGGAAGAGTACTTTCTCTTCGTTTTTCATTAGCTAAAGTTTTGTTGCCAGAGCAAAAATTCAAACTTCTTGTTTACAATTAGTTTATTTTTATTTTTATATGAAGTTATTTTAATTAAAATAACGATTTTCTCTACTAAAATTTTATGATGATTCCAAATACTTTATTTGTTTCGTGGTACAAGACGTACTTTTTACGCTATCATGCAGGTGCTAAGGTTAGTTTCACACACACACACCACACACACACATACACACACACACACAGCATCATATTATAATATATATATATTATTATATATGATATAATATATATATATATATATCTATATAATATATATATATATATATATATATAATATATATATAATAATATAGTATATAGGTGAATTGTATAGATACTGACACAAATCAGGACACTTAAAAAAGTTTATTTAAGTAAAAGTAGACAAATATGTATTAAATATAAAAATCGTGTGGTCAATGTATAAAATTTATAAAATAAGAAATTTTGAAATGAATGTTTTATGTCCTTCTTTCGGGAAATTACTTATGACGCTTCATTGAATTTTACCTTCATATTTTGTGTGGCTGAAATTGTAATATTTATTATACTACAATGTGAGGTTGTATTTTAATTGTGTTAAATGTTATTAGAAGTTTTTTATGAATACTGTGTTAATGATCTGAGTTACCTTTTTATTAACTGAAAAAAGTGTAGCAATGTCACATAAGATATGTGAATTAACGGTTCATTTTTATACTGGTTCTGCATCTACATTATTCGAAGGTATAAAATAATTTTCTTTTTGTTAAGATGTAAAGTAGCATACAATGTGTTCGAGTGGTTTGATTCTTCAAACATACTGTTGTACGACTTTGTAGATGAAGTTTGTGTGGACTAGAAATATGTGCTAATTGTAACGAGAAAAAAACCATTTAAGCCTACCTAACCTGACCTGAACTAACCTAACCTAACGCCATCGATCATTCCTGGACCATAGAAGAGAAAAAAAATGATTTCGTCGCTATACTTAAAACAATCTATTTATGATATCTAAGAGGGCGTTGACACTGAGGTTCAATGTGGCGTTCTAACTAAGGTAACGTTTATGTTTTGCTTATAATATATTTATATATATATAATATGACTATATATATATATTATATTGATTATATATATATGTTAGTATAGTTTATACTTATATTTATGATAATAGTACTGATATGTAGATTATAATTAATATCTAAAATATAGTATATATATATATATAGTCAGCATCCGAACAAAAAGGATGCATGTACTAAAAACTATAGACAGTACAGGAAATATAAATGAAATTGTTGATTTCAGCACATTTCATTGATGAAACTTTTAAAAATGTATTTATCTCAAATATTGATTAATAACGACCGTGTGGAATATTAGTATATCGTTAGTTCTGGCAGTACCTTGAGTACTAACTCTCATTTCTGCAGTACGTAAGGAGAGCAAGAGTTACTATAAGATCGTATTTTTTTATTATATCTGTGAGATACCATGTTAGTTTTTTATTTTTTTTAAGGGGTTCGAGTCGACAGGTGGGAGAGGGAGACCGAAATCCTCTGCCAAAATGTTGTGTTTACTTGGTGTGTTTAGTTAAGAAAAAAAATCATATCTCATTCGATGTTGTAGGCGCGAAAATAATAATTATAATACCAGTAACTCCATTTTAACATTTTAAATTTTTCAAAAGAGCGTTATTATATTTTTATTTTTAATTTCATTTACTAAGAAATAGTGCAATTCAAAAATGATATTTAGTTTCCTGTAGCTGGTTATAGTTTTCTTAGATTTACAATGCATGATTGGCTTTGGACGATCTGAGCATATATATCGATATAGGATAGTAATATATATATGTACTATTATAACGAATACTGTATAGTATATATTGCACAATAAACATAGATGTGTATTTATAATATATTATATAGTGTATATAATAATCCGTATATGTCAAGGTATATATATATAGGATCATATACGTTTGATAGATACTATTATTAATTATATTACTATTAATAGCGTCATATTAGGTACTGGTATATGAATAGCGTGTGTCTTTTCAATAATGATGAAATAAGACTAAAGCAATTTTTGGGTGTGGGAGGAAAGTTTTAAAGGGTAATGTCGTACTATTGTCCTGGTTGCATGATCTCGCGGACGTAATCTAAGTTTTTCATATATTTGGATAAGTATGGTACGTAAATAATTTTTATCTTTTAGCAAATATTCGGCCTAAGTAACATAATAAACATACATTATGATAACTTTAATCTGAATAAAGTTCTTTGGAAAGTCTATAACTTTTTCAGCACTATTATTATGGATACTAACGCTATATATATTATAGTAATATATAAGTAATATTTTTATATATATATATGTTTTGATAATATATATATAATAGTATAGATAGTGAGAATAAGTATAAGTATGTAATATATAATATATTAATATTATACTATAATATATATAATATATAGTATACTGTTGATGTATATATGGGTATATACGGGTGTTTATGTAGATGATGCCAGTGTTGTTTGACTCGTAGAAAGTGGTCATTGAAGCACTTTACATTTTTTCCTTCACAATTTTTTGTAGTGAGGATGAAAATTTATTTGAGGTAAGTTAGAGTTTAAGTTAAGTTAGGTAAGTTTGGTTATGCTAAGGTTAGTCTAGGTTTAAGTGTCAGTACAGCTTATTTTAGTAAGATATTAGAGTGATGTTTAAATTTCTTTTGTACAATATAGTTCATTAAAAGGTATGCAGTATAAATAATATTGTAGGTTGAAAATAACTTCTTCACAAGTTTCCTTTTTTTATAAATATTTTTTAGATATAAAATGATGGTGCTAGATATACGGTACTTTTTATGCAGAGCTTTGTGAGAGTGCAAACATTGGGCATGGTCATCTACAGATAAGGATATATAATATTATATACTATATAGTAGTAGAATAAGCTATAAGTATATATATACTATATTATATATATAATAGTATATATACTATATAGTATATATATATATAGTTAATATATCATAGTTTAACTTACGTATATTAGTAGGGTAAGTACGTATTAAGAGATTCTGATGTTAGTCTCAGTTTTGCTTAGTATGTCAGTATATTAGGTATGAGGCTACAATATATAGAATATAGTAGTCATATATAGGGGTATAGGTAGCTTTCGCTTGTTTTTTTAGAGGAATATAGAATGCTGCGATTGCAATTATTTATGAACAAACAAAACATTTTCAACATAGTCGTTATCATTTCTAACCTTATTTCTACTCTGTTTATAATATTTATTTTCATTTAGAAATGGGTTAAATCAAGTCATTTACGAGAATGGTTCTTGAGTCTAACTGAAGAGATGAAAGAGCTTTTCCTAAGTTTTAATATACATATTTTCGTTTTCGATTTGACAATCGCATCGATATGAGTATTGGTAGCAATGCCTTGAGATGAAAAAAGCCAAACGTTATATCCTTCATCGAATTCTATAAAAGAAAAAACTGAAGATTTTTTACAGGAAGTGGTTATATAAGAGGATTTTACATTTCACACACACCTTAGAATCCTGGCCTACACTTTCATATTTTATACATGAGAGCGATGTCCCTTACATATTTTAAGATGAAATAAATTTAGACCAAATTTTTTGGAATCTTAATGAAATGTTTCAGCTTTTGACTGAAGTTTTTTTACGCTTCGAAAATTATCTTCGTGTAAGCACAATATTATATATATTAGTATAAATATATATATTATAATATATTATATAATAATCATATAAAAAAGTTATAATATAGTGATATATATATATAATTTGTGCTTTTAGTTATAGATTATATTATATTATATATTAAGATAATATTGTATATACTCTATATATAGCTATGTATATATATATAATATATCAATTATCATATATTATATTAAAATATTATATTGTATATAGTATATATATTAGTTCACATATACATAAGTATATTATATATATATATTAATAGTATTGTGTCGCTATAGGTATGGAGGATATATTATATATATATATATATCTATATATAGTACATATAATCAATTAGTATAATATCGGTATATAATTCGGACTTGTATATTACTAGATTATAATATACTAACTATTCAGCTAGTAGTGACAGCTAAGTAATATTATATAGGTATATTCTTTAAGTATATACTGATATATGATATATACTCATATATGCTTACTTCATGAGAACTGGTTATTTATATATATATCTTACTCTATAATATATCGACATATAAATAGTATGTTATAATAGTCGTATTTATGTACATAGTATTATAGCTTAATTATATATTATGAATATATATATATATATATATATATATATATATATATATATATATATTTATATATATATAAATCTTTATTATTATATATATTATATATATATATATATATATTATATTAGTATAGATTATAGTATATCGTAATACTATATATCTATATATTATATCTATATTTATATAGTAGATATATATACCTATGACTATTCATATATACTATTAGTATACCGTACCGGGCCAGCCTCCTCGGAAAGCATCTATGCCTTAACTAAAAAATTTATGTAGGCAGCTACCGGTGTGTCACGTAACACCTATAAATTTTAGCAAGCAATGCCATGGGGGATAAAACTTTTCAGCTAAAAAGGAGTTTTTAATTCATGGCAATTCTTTTATTTAATACACCTAAATAACTATTTTTATTGAGATCTGGGAACGCGGGTAGGTGTGATTAGCCTGTGAATTGCCTGCATAACTTGGTCACGAGAGCAAGAGTTGCTAAATATTGTTTTATTTACGCTTGGAGCAATGTTTTTCTTTTTATATCTTAGGTTCGAGACCCGTAGTCCCCCGGTAGGCGAGAAACCCCGACTCTGTCCATCGTTCTTGTTAACCCGTGGATATTCTTTAAGTAAAAAAGAAAAAATTCACTCATTTGGCCTTTGCGTGCTCATGCGGAGTAGCGATCTTTAGTAATATCAGAAACGGTAATATATATATTTTCCCAAAAATTTTAACTATTTTTAAAATTTTTCAAAGCGTTATTGCTTTTTTTTTTAATTTCATGGATAAAAGTCTCTGATTATAAAATGTTATTTTTTTTGTTGTAGACTATTATATTTACATGTTACATGCATGGTCCTTTCGTAGGCTGACATATATATATATATACTATATATATATATATATAATATATATATTATATATAGGTATATATATATAATATATATATAATATAGTATTATATATATATATTAGGTATATAGTATATTGTCGGTATGTTATATATATATCACGTGTCAAGATATTTTTTATGAAAAGATAAATGCATCCTCTTCTTAGCAACTTTAAGCCCACCACATTAATAATTTGTCCTACAAATACTGTTAATAGCATTTTTTTAGAAATTTGATTGCTATGACGGTAGTCTGGGAAGTTAAATCACACACAGGCACACGCCACACCACCAGCACAACACTACCAGACGCACACGCACACAGCACACACACACACACGCGCACACACAACACCACACATCACACACACACCACACAGCCACACACCACACAACATATATATATAATAGTATTATATATATAAGTTATATATATATATATATATATATATATTATATATATATATATATATATATATGATACTATATTAATATATATATATATGTTATATATAATATAGTATATATATTAATATAGTATATGATACGTATACTATATACATATCTGGGCCTTATTAAAATGTCCCCGAATTGAGATTTTTATGAAACTTAATAAAAATGTTTAAAATATATTGGAACGATAATAAAGTTAAATTAAACAAGAAATGTAAATGATTAAATAAATAACTTTTTTACTATATTTTAAATTTTTAGATTTTTCCCTTTCATGATTTTAAGTAAATAAAAACTACTACAAAGTAAATGGAAAAGGTATTAAAGTACTTGGGGGTAGACCTTAAAGATCTTGCAACTTAAAATTTCTCAGATTTGGAAGAGAAAAATTTATATTTTGGAATTTTTCATTTCACTTATTATTTATTTATTTATTTGGAAATTTGTTAAAGAAAATTAGCAATTTTGAATTGGCATTATAATTCGTTTTGGAAGATGACTAATTAACCTTACGCCTGCGGCGGGTTATATTGATTTTATCTCACAGACCTCTTCTAGATTAACGTAACCTAATTGGAGGATGCTCATTAACCTAACGATTACTGCGGGCCATATGGATCGACGCTGCCTTAAACTTAGCCCTACATAGATAAATTTATTAGGTAGTTACAAATATATATATATATATATATAGTATATTAGTTATATTATATAATATATATTTATTAGTTATAATATATACTATATATATATATATATATATATATATATTTGATAAAATATAATATATATAATATATAGTATACTATACTATATAATATATAGGCTCATGTCAATTATCATCTTCTATTAAACTGAAGTCAATTTTTCTCCATAGTTGCGTTATCGAACAATATTGAACGGCGCACGCATAGTGACAAGAGTTGGAGCTAATTTATTTGTTGTTTATTGAAACGATGGAAAGAAATAATAATCTAATGATATATTAGTTTTGGTAGGTAGTAGGTCATGTTACGTTGTCAAGTAAAGTTTATTTTAAGTTACGTTTAGGTAACATAGATTTACTTTATTTTTTAATATTTTTAAAAGGTGTGGCAAGCTTTTTATAATAACTATTTTTTTATTTTAGCTCAATACAGTTTTATTTTGATTTTTCTCAAATGTGTTTCGATTCATTGCAATCGTATCTATAGTGGATATTGGACAGGATAAAGAACATGAATCTCTATATATAGTACTAATAAATATATATATATATATATATTAGTATAATATCTATAATATAATATATCTTATATATCTATATAGGTATATATATATATTATATATTACTATATACAGTATATATATATAATATGGTATAGTGGGAAATTAAGTAATCAGTTAAATATGATTGTAGTTTTATTTATTGAATTCTCTTTCACAAATGAAGATGATGTTTAAGTCATATCAGACCATGTTTCAAGTCAACTGTGTGCCGCGGCACCCTGGGTGCCGCGAGTTAATTTGCGGGGCGGTCTAAAGAAATGTCTCTCAGTTCAAGAATATATTTGCTCGCAGAAAAAGAATATAATATGTCAAATTACGTAGTGAGATTTTATTTCTTAGCCTTAGACTCTTTGAGGAACAAATTATGTATATATATATATATATAATAATAATATATATATATATATATATTGATATTAGGATGATATTATAATATATATATATATTATATATATATAATAGTATATATTATAAGTATATAGTATATATATATAATATATAATAGTATAGTATAGTATAGTATATGTATTATATTTAATATATAGTATGTATATATGATATATATATCTATATAGATATTATACTATACTATATATAATATAGTATATATAATTTAAATACTATATATAAGTTTATTATATAGTATAATATATATATAGTATAACTTATATATAGAGTATATATTATATAATATATATATATATAGCGTATATATATTAGTATTATTATATATATAACGTGACTCTATAAACAAATGGTGATAAGCCGTAATTTTGATGAAAATAGGATTTAAGTACCTTCAAATTAAAATTTCTTTGCATAATCGTAAGAAATATGTTTCAGCTTTCTACGACGATATTTTGACACTATAATTAACTACGAAAGAGAAAAATAAATGAAATAAATTTTTACAAAACAACCATTAAAAAAAAAACAAAAAATAGAACAAAACCACAAACCAATCTTGCAAATTGAAATTAAAGTTGGCACGTTTACAAAAGGTATTTCCAAAATAGTGAGAATTTTCTAAGTTGTCGCTGGTGACATTTCGTTTTTTTTCTTTTGTTGTTGGTTGTGTGTTTGTGTCTGCGTTATCAGGTTTTAAGATTTATTTAATCATTGCAAGCAAACCTTGTTCTTGTTCCCTTATGTTAAAGACTTTTTCATTGAGATGCTTACTTTGCTGTTGGAGAAATTGACTTCTGCCTTAAAAAAGAACAGTTCTAGAATTCAAAACAGATTTCAGAGAGATATATCAATGAGTTTTTCTCTTCTTTCTGTTGTGAATTAAAACTAACCATAGGGTTAACAAATGTGGCAGCGAACATTTTTCTTTCCTTTTCATTTCAAAAGAAAAAAAAACAAACTTGTACCTCAATAGCATTTTTGAATGTTATCATTAATCTCAATCACAAAATAATTTGTAACATATTTTAACGCTGATTAAACACTATCTTACACGATATTTTTATATTACTTTGTTTGCTATTCTCAGATATCAATTGCAAATGTCATTACTTTCTTCAATTCACTGTGCAGCAGGAATAACTCTCCCAAATATCAATATGGTAATATTAAAAATTAGATGACTTAGATTATCTCCTCTCAATTATTTCAAATTTGTAAAATTACTCAGACTTTCTTGATTGAAAATTACACGTAAAATTGTAAGATAAGAATGCAAGAAGAGAAACGAGAAAGGTTCATTACATAATACATTTGAAGAGAGAGAAATCCATTGTAAAGTAATATTCTTACCATACAAATAAGTAACAATGTTTACAAAATACAAGGGTTAAAATATTAACTTGATTGGTTTGTATATTTATTTTTTTCATACCCTTAACTTTTAAATAATATTTATGTTAATTGAAACTAAAAAATTATTTATTTCCATGTACAATATGTAATTTTCCTTTCATTATTATAACTGTTTAAGTGTGCAATAAAAGTATTTTTTTAGATTTATTCTGTATAAACAGCAAAAATATAAGTAATCTGTTTCGCATTGTGATATACATTAAGGGAATTTTTTTCTATTATTATTTCCCTTGAGAATTGATTTTTATAAAATTGAAAAAGATTTTATGAATATGCGTCCGCTTCTCTAGAGCTCTTAAGACATTTTGTTAAATTGTTGCTAAAATTTATGTTATTATGCGTTTAGTTTATTTTAGGAAAGAATTTTTATATTATGATTTTTGTTTCGTTTTATTTACTTTTCAATTTTCCCCTCAATGCATAAACATCAGATTTAGTGAAGTCCAATTGGAAAACATCAGCAGCAGATAAGGAAACTTTTTACGCGAATTTGCTCTGCCTTTGATTATTTATCTAAATGGATTATTTCCGCAATATTCACTTCGCGCATGCATTATCTGAAAAAGTTTTCGCTTTTCTCTCTCAGATAATCACGACTCTGATTTACGACGGCGATGATTGGCTTTATTGCGATTTTGCAGTAGATTTTTAATGGTACTAATAAAATGGCAAGAAATGACATGTTGCTGCTCAAAATTAAACACAATTTTAGGAAGTAAATATATCGAAATAAGAATTTGTTTAGTATTTATGCGATTATACAATTGGCTATTTTATTCATTATCTTCAGCAAATATTGTATGTTTTAAATAATGAGTTTTTTATTATTAGTTATTTTACAGTTCCTTTGGTAATGAGTCATTCAGAGTGGTCGTTTAGAATTGAGTTAGAAGCAGTAAAGAGTTTATTGTACATTATTATTTGACGAAAAAAGTTAAAATGTTTTATAGTACTTTAAAGGGTTAGAATTTTATTCTTTACAGCCTGCAAAACAAATATTAAAACCAATATGAAAAGCTTAATAACAATATATTATTAATTATAATATGTATATATATATATATATATATATATAAATTTATATAATATATATATTATATAGCTCACATAAATTAATAATTATATATATATATTATATATACTTATATGTATAGTATATATATTATATATAAAGTATATATATATATATAATATATACTGTATATTAATATATATTATATAATTTATTATAGTATATATATATATATATATATAGTATATATATATGGATATATTATTATTATTATGAACTATATACATATATTATATATATAGATAATCATATAATGTATATATGTATTCTATATTCTATTACTATATATATATAGTTATAATGTATATATATATAAATATATTAATATATATAATAGTTATAATATCTATATATATATTGTGAAAATCTTATAGTACTTCGCTCAATCGATAGTTTTCTTTAGTATTGGTAGCACTATAGATTAATTTTGTAATTATTGATAGTTTTTTTCTGTGCTAGCACTTTTTCTGCGTTGCGAAATATCGAACTTCTACATTTGATTTGCCATGAGAAAACAAATTTTAGGGGATAGAAAATAATGTTCCAAATTTACTTAAAATTTCCTTTTCGTAATATTTGAAATAATCTCCTCTCATTCAAGAGATTAAAATGTTTTGGCAAGGTTATAAAATAAAAGGATAGAAAAATATCTAAGAAGATCATTTTAGCTTAAGATTTCAAACAATTTTTCTGGATGAGAGAAAATACTAAAGTTTTTAAAAGAAAAAAATTTTTTCGAATATCTGTCAATAGTTGTATTTAGTTTTGTAATGTATTTATTCATTAACACTTTCAATCACTTTAGAAAAAAAGAAAGTTCTTTTTCTTAATTAAATATTATAAGAAAAACATAATGATAAGAGAAATCTTAATAAGGTAGATTATCGAAATGATAACTTTCCAAATTTGCTTTTGATTTATTGCTTTTGTATTTAGTTCATAGCTTAAGTTAGAGCAAGTGAAAGATTCTTCAATCCAGAATCATGTTTTATTTGTTTATTAATTCCTCTAAAAGTAGAGTAGTTTGGAATAGTATATTAGTCTATATCTATATATTATTACGGTACTACTAGTTTTATTATTATATTAGTATATATATATATATATATATATATCTATGGCCTATTATATATATATATTTATATGCTATGTCCCAAAAATTACTATAGCTTATTTTATTAATTAATACTATCAAATAATTTTAAACTTAGGTTAATTCATTCTATCAAATTAAAAAATTATATTCTTTTTATAAAATGTATATAGCTGGAGTAGCTGAAAAGAGGAAAACAGTACTAAATCTGAATTATATGACCATAGAAAAATAGTTATAAAGTCGGATCAATGACAGCTATAATACTTTTACATGCGGATATTTGTCAACAACAACTCGCCGACCATTAGTGATGCGATTGTAAAACATAAAAAATAAAAAGGTATGAAAATTCAAACAATATTCAGTATTATAATATTTTATATATAAATATACTGTAAATAGTGATACTAAATGGTTTTTGATTATATCCTATATATATTACAATCATACTTATAGAAAATATTATTATATAGTAAATAAGAGGTAGATCATCGTATATAGAGTATAATATAACTTGATAGTCATAATATATTCATCATGAGTCAGAAACGTATCCTAATTAATATTATCATATAATATAATAAGTATATATATTATATATATATTATATATTATATATATATATTATGTAGTATATCACTTTTGTAAGTATTATTGAAACTGCATTATTTGTTGTATTAGAAATGCGAGTTTGGCGGAGGCGAGAGTTGTTGTTGTTGTATTTTTCTTGCTGTTTTTGTCTTACGCCTTTGATTAATCAGTTCAGTGGCAAATCTTTTCATATAAGTTTAGGAAAATTTTTGAATTTCAGATTTATTTTTCTTAAGCGATTTTCCCTATAGCCAGAGTTAATAATATGATCTGTACTGATTCATACCTTTTTCCAGTGTAATTTGTCAGTGCTCTGTTTTACGTAATTCTCATTACAGTACAAATTCAAACATTTAATGCAGTTTCATGAACATTGCGACTCGGTATTGGCTAAAGTTTTGAAAAGGACGTTTATTTTTTTAAAAGACTTTAATTATTAAGTTATTTTTCTCCTTTGCTTGACAAAGCATCCAAGTGAGATGGTCTTCAGCTCCTTTGCTCATAGCAGTAAAATACGGCTATATACTATAAGGAGTTAATATATTATATATATAAGTATACTATTATATATATATATATAGTAATAGTATATATATATATTATATATATATATTCATATATAATTATTATATAGTATATATATACTATAGATTATGAAAATATGAAATGTGTATGCCACTATTTACAAGGGTCATAAAAAATTTTATAGTAAAGATTAATCATGTAAAACAAATTAAATTGCGCTAATAAGGAAGTTAAATTTCTATTTGAATTTCATGTTCTGGTCAGACATTAAGTGTTTATAAATAAATAGTTGGTAATGTATGGAAATTGTAGGAGCAAAAGGTTGCAACTTAGGAAGTGCTGAAAAAGACTACGCCCTGTTGGTTGGTTTGAAGATGATGATGTTAATTTACAAAGTTTAGTTTGCTCTGTGAATAGTATTGTTTGGAATGATCTTTTCTGACTAGTCTTCTTTATGGACATTATACTATGGATATAAGGTTAATTAATCTCTTATATCCATGTAGTCAAAGAGAATGGCTGCTGTTTTTCCTCTATAAAATACCAGCATTACAAAGTGAACATCATTTAAATCAGTTCGTTTGAGTTTAAGATTTTTTTTTTGTAGGTGTGTGTGTGTGTGCGTGTGTGTGTGTAGGTGTAGGTGTGTGTGTAGGTGTGTGTGTGTGTAAAACAGACGTTCCACTTTGAAACTGGAGAGAGTCGGCGTGTTGTACTAGGTGAATAAGTCCAGCACAGCTTTTCATGAA
>JABUQX010114078.1:5000-15638 GCA_015478945.1 Trachelipus rathkii
GTACTAAAAGAAAAGTTATGGATATGTGAGAGCCATAATTATATGTGATTTGATAACCTTTAGAAGTTTATAGGCTCGCGAAAATAAATATCAAGACTTTAATAGACTTAAGTAAACAATAGTCTCAGTTAACTTTAATAAAAGTTACCTATGAATTGCTTATACTTTATTACACCTTAAACTTTTCTACTTTTTCACATAAATTTTTTAATATTTTAAATTTCTCCTTCTTATTTTATTTTTTGCAACTGAGTTTTTATGATTCACTCGCTTAATTTATTACTTATTTTTTCTGATGAAATTATCTCACAAAGAAGACAAATGCGTACTTTTCTCTTGATGTGATTTGATCCACTTATAGGTAAGTATAATAAGATGGAAAATAAATATGAAACCTTTAAAACACTGATGAAAAAAAAAAATATTGCTAATTAAAACAATCGAATTCCATCTGTAATCCAAAGTGTCCTACATAGAATTTAAACATCCTTTGGCCATTACTGAAAATAAAATCATTATATATATATATAATATATATAATATATATATATATATATAGGCTCATATATATAACACTTATTAATATATTATGATATATTATGTGCAAAATGTGTTCTGTGAGATTATATATAATATAATAAATTTTATATATAGGATATCCTATGTTATTGCTAGATGTATAAATAGGGATAATACGGTATATATATAATCAGCTATATTATGTTTATAATCTTTGTGTGGTTACAGTTATATAATGATATATATATAATATATAAGCGTATATATATAATATAGTTATATTTATTAATTTATTTATTTCAGTCTTGAAATATCAAATGATGATTTTATTCGTGGGGGGTTTCGAGCTGATTCAGTTCACTGTCGGGGTTTTTTGAAAATTGGTTATAAGAGTGTTTGCAGAAATTTATTGTAACTAGGCAGGGTTATTTTCAAGAGACAATATAATCCGGTTGCACAGGCCTATTGAAGAATTGGCTGGAGTGCAACAATTATAAACATCTTGTTTGTGTCAAGTTATGTTCATTTTGTACCTTTGCTCACATGCTGCATTTGTTAAACTGACATGATGTTTAAGCTTACATATTGTATGTCATTTATAAAGTTAATTTTAATCTTTATGTCCAATCTAGGTTTTTTTGGTCTTACTTATTAAATATATATTGATATAGTTATCAGGGGTATTATGTGCTATTTACCCGTTGTCGGCTTGAGTAAAGGAGGAGTTATGACGATTTGTATAGGCCACTATTGTGGTCTTTTCATGGTCCCATTAAGCGCTCAAAACCGGCCTCAGATTATCATTTCCGTAACGAACTAAATAAAATAAGTGAAGTCTTCTAATAACCAAAGAAGGTTTGTTTACTAAATTAAGTTAATGTATAATTTAGAGGTTTGTGGGTATGTAGGTGAGGGGTTGTTGTCAGTGATTGGGGGAGAAGATTTGAAAAGATTCTATTAGTGGTCCTTGGAAATAAGGAGGGTGGATCCCCTTATTTGTATATAGACTCTAAAGGCTGATCAATGGTGTAATATCTAGTTTGGCGTTTGATTGGCATATGGAAATCTCTAAATTGGAGCGTATTAGGTGTGAAAAGAGAGATTGGATTTTTTTTAAAATGAGGGAGGTGGATCTGTTAGAAAGTTGAGAGGATGAACATTTCGGGTTATATTAGATGACGAGGAGTTGAGTTGTGGAAATGGGTTTGTTGAAAAAGGAGGATGGTTTTAGTGGAAATCTACAATATGTAGCTAGATTAAGAGTGTGTGAGAAGAATTAAAGGTGGGAATGGTTAGTTCGTGCGGTGAGAGATGAGGTGCGCGCGTTGTGAGTAACATTAATGGTTTGGAGTGTTATGATCAATTGGAAACTTAGGACATCTTCGAAGGTTAAATATTTAGCGGGGATGTTAAGAGAATATATTGATAAGAAAAAAAGAAACTGATATAATACAGAAGACATAAAATTAAAAAAATTGGTTCAATTATAAAAATACTTATTATCGAGAAGAAAATAAAAGTGAACTGTAAAATAACGGAACTAAGTCTTGGCTGTGCATGTAGGTTTATGACATGAGGTACGTTGTTGAGTGCGGCTGGTAACCGGTTGTTAATATATATACTATTTGAATTGGTCATGTATGGAGGTGTGGAAAAGTGGGGGATAAAGTAAAGATCCAAGGCTGCATTTCATTCAGATGGATAATTCAGGGGCCGTTTTAAGTGTAAATGACATGAGAATAAACGAGAGATTATGTTGTATGCAAAGAATTGGTTTGCGTCATGATAAGAAAGGATGGATAATAGTCAGTTGAAGTAGGGATTTAATAGTGGCGAGTCTGCTTTATTGAATGTGACTGGCGTGGGAGAACCAAAGAAAAAAGTGGATAAGGTCTGGTAAAGGATGTCTGAATGAAAAAAGAATGTAAGTTGGCAGATGGCGAGAAGGGAAAGGTGCATAAGTGTGGAATGCCAAAGAGTGACACATGGCCGGGGTGAAGGTGCCGTAACATGACCAGTGCGATAGACAACAGAAACGTTAGTATAAAGTAGATAAGAACTTTATGACGCAAGTATTCGCGAAAAAGAAAAGCCGCTTTACCACCACTTATATAACCTTTAGTGAAAACTCGCCGCAGTCAGAAATGTCCACCCAATAGAGCTTCAGGGACTGCGACGGACACTCACCATAGCATGTCGTGCAATGTAGAGTTCGTGAATACCCTTTGGCCAGGAAGCCACAATCCATACCCTCGCTGGGGACCAAACAAATTAAAACCCCGCACATTCACTCCTATTATGCACCTTTCTTCTGCCGCACTCACATTCCTTTACTGATTTCGTCTCCTCCAGCTTTACCATTTTACTGACTCAAACCACTTTTTCTTCTTGGGTCTTTTTCTCCAGATCCCAGCACCTATTCTCAATACCCCACTCGGTCGCCAATCACACATAACACTAATACCGTCACTCCATATACAAATGTCCACCCGCAACAACGCCCAAAAGAAGTGCCAATAACACATACATATCGTATACAACATACCAAATAGTTTTGAAAAGTTGAGCGGACGTTGTGTTGGGGGCGGGAAATGGGAATCTAATCGACTCGGCCTACCTCACCCCACCCCTCATCGGACCAGCCCCCCCTCGCCGACCGGCTGGCGAGAAACCGAATGAGAGGAAAAGTTGGTGGTTTTATGTGGAGAAGTTCGGAAACGAGAATTGAAAGAGTTTTGCTGTTGGAATCTATTGAGTCAGGTAAACGAATGTTCTGTGAACGGAGATCGAGCAGCAATGGGTAGTTTGCAAGAGAGGCGAGAATAAAGATGCATTTAATAGGAAAACGTCAATGGCGGAGTTTTATGGTTGAGGGGGTATGGGGGTTGGTATGGTAGATTGTTGTACCCACTTGGGGCCTGGGGGGAACCAATGGAGATAAGAACCCCCCTCTTAAATTACAACTAGATGATTTACTTGAAAATGTGTTCAATTGCTTAGGATTTTTGGATTAGTACAGTTGGTCTATCTACATCTATTTGTTCAGAATTGATCATTATGCTATTACCATAGTGAGGGAAGGGCCAACCGGGCGGCACAGGTCCTTCCGTCGTGAGCGGTCCCAGGAGAGAAGGGTTCGGGGGTCCCTGAATCCTCGTAGGGTGGAATTTTCTGCACTGTGACGAGTTTCTCAACTAATAGTATAGGGGGCGAAGGGTTATATTAATAAAGACTGGACTTTCTTTTCGACTTATGTTGTTGTCATTATTCTTCTTTTTCTACTTCTCTTTCGTTTTATTATTAAGCACCTTAATCCCCCAGTTTTGGGAAGAAAAAAAAAAGGAAAAATTCATTCTAATTTTGTAAAATATATTATATTTTATATATATATATATATATATATATATATACTAGATATATAGATATAATATAATATATATATAATATATGTATATTTAATATATATAAATCATAATATATTATTATATATTTATAATTTTTTTTTTTTTTTTTTTTTTTTTTTTTTTTTTTTTTTTTTTTTTTTTTTTTTTTTTTTTTTTTTTTTTTTCAGGAAGCAAGTCAAATAAATATGAGGGAAATTTTATTCAGCTTTTTTAGCTTCGTTTGAAGGCGTGTTTGCACTTTTCAATTTCCGCCTACAGGCATATAGTGAGTAACATCTATAATTAATTTGTTTTTGTAGTTTTATTTTATTTTTGTTATTTTATTCTTCTCGTTGAAAATGTTTTTTAATTTCATTGAGCTTGTAAAGGTAAAATTTTTAGAAAACTTTTTTGTAGCCACATAAAATACTTTATTATTGAGGCAATTACTTTTCATTAGTCAGTTTTTTAAGGGGTAAAAAACAGACGCTGAATTACTTCGGCTTTAATTTCATTATCTTATTGGTTACTAAAGAGATGTTGCCTAATCATATCTACAACATTGAGATATGGCAAACATCTTCCCTCCCTGGACTGAAGTTATTTTAGACATGTCCTGTATGATATGAGATATTATTAAACATTATATAGGTGTGCTCCACTGTGTCGTCCGCTTTGTGGCATCTATTACATAATTGTATTCAGGTGGTGTAGTATTGTCGAAATTGAACCAGTTTCTGTAGGTCCGCAGCCTGGAAAATGTCTTCATGGTATGAAAGTCAGACCGGGTTAACTTGAGATCTTTCCTCACCTACTGATTTATGGTTTTCACTTTATTTTTAATGACATAAGGCTAAGAAGGTTATGTCTAGCCTGGATATATTATTTGTTATGCTATTCGTTAGCCTGTTCATTAAATAAGTTTGTATTAGAATTGTGTTTTATTTAAGAAAGAGAGTTTCTAGAAAGTCGGTATTCTGTAAGCGAAGTAGTTTTTTGGGTTCATGGTATTTAAGGTGTTTTGAGCATTGATGGCAGGGTGGTGGTACAAAGGAGGGGATGGATTTGTTTGAAAGTGGAAACAGACAAAGTTAGATAATATGAGTTGTTTTAAGCAAAGCCTGAGTATAATTGAGGTTGTCGAGTCGATAAACAGTCCTGGTGGATTTGGAGAGTTCGTTTAAGCTATGTTGTTGTTTGTGATTATTAAATAGTGATTGTTGAAGATATGCGTCGTAAGACCAGTCCTGAGATGGAAAGACTTACATAGAGTAGTCGGAGTAATATTTGTGAATTATTATGTGGATGATATAATAGGAGGAAATTTTGTTGAAGAAAATGTTGTTGTCTCGTGGTAGGAGGGAAAGTTGCCTTGAATGGGCAGGGAGGTGGGCTTGATGCAATTAAATTCTTGGTGGATGTAAAGGGATAAGTCTTCAGGTGCGTTAGGGTCGTACATGAGGGTTTGTTTTACCTGTGTTAATGTATTAGTAGTGAGACTATGTTTGTGGAATAAAGAGGATAGATATAATGTCAATGTGCTCAGATGGACAATCTTAGGGGCGTGTTAGGCGTGAGAATAATTGATATAATGAGAAATGAACGTATTAGAAAGTTGTGTGGTGCGAAGAAAGGGGTAAATGAGGGAAAATGCGTGCTGGGAAACCAGCTGAGAGACCGAAGAAAATGGTTTGAGTCAGTAAAGGAAAGCCTGGAGGAGAGAAATGTAAGTTTGGCAGAGGGGAGAAGCAAGAAAGGTGCATAATAGGTAGGTGTAATGGCGGGGTTTTGTCAGGGGGTATGGTTGTGGCTCCCCTGCGGCCAGAGGGATAAACCCGTACATTGACGACATGCTATGGTGAGGTCCGTCGCAGTCCCGTGAAGCTCTAGGGTGAATTTTCTGAATGCGATGAGTTTTCACTAAAAGGTATAAAAAGTGCGGGTGGGAAGGCTGGGCTTTCTCTTTCGACTTGCGGGATGTTCTCTACTTACTTTTCTGTTCTTGTGGAAGCTATATACGCATCTCTTTACCCCCTATTGTTACCTTTTGGACCGTTACATGTACTTAATGGTACCTGCTTGTATTCGCCTCTTGACACAAAAAGCTTTACATTACTTTTCATTCAGACTCATTTCCGTTCTCCACAGCTACAAATTATCTCCACATCTTTTTCTTTGGGTTCTCCAGCCAGTCTGATTCAAAGAGACCGCCACTATACTGAGCTACCCACTTTATTATTAATCAAGCATGACTATATCCATACATTATCTATAATGACCACCAATGGCATTGATAACTACTGTGCCGCTCTCAAATATACTTCTGTCTTTTTTTATCTCTCATTAAGACTTCGCGCCTTGGAACATTTGATCCGATACTGAATTGAACTGCAACCTATTTGGTATCGTATACATACTTGTGTGTGCACACCTTTAATTTCACTATTAAAGTGAATTGGCTATATTAACACCGTACAGATAATTAAGAAGTATACTCAGGCACACCTCAGGTGCATTTATAACCGCCATAGTAGCGAGCGAGCCTATTATAGATCTTCCCTTTTACATTCACAAGTATTTAATTGAGCAATCCATTAGTCTATATAATCTACTATACTGTCTTCGTATAATCAGTTCTTTTCTTATCAAATATATAACCTAAATATTTAAACTCAAGATGCTAGTTCCAATTGATCATCATCCAACATAATTTCACAACGCGGACTCTCCTCACCCACTACCTTCACCTTACTCTTATCTACATTTACTTTCAAACCCCTCCTTTTACACACCATTCCAAACCCCTCTACCAATCCTCTCAAACTTTCTACAGATTCACCCAACAAAACCAAATCATCAGCGTACAATAAGCAGGGTACCCTAAACTTTTCAATTCTCCATCAATGCAACACCCTCACCTAATACCCCAACCTCTAATTATATCATTAACTATTTAGTAAAACAAACCTCTTTGTTATTAGAAGACTTCTTATTTTTTATCTTGGAATTAATCTGAGGCGGTTTTGAAGGCTTAATGGGACATGAAAGACCAACAAGGGCCCTCATTGCATCCTCCTTTCTCAACCACGTAACATTACCTGATAATAATAATATATATAAAAAAAAAAATTAAAAATTAAAATTAAAAATAACAATAGTAGTAAAAAGTTAACAAAAACAGCATTGAAAGATTTGCCTAATAACTTACAAGAAGTATGTGACAGAGTTTCTAATGCTGTGAGGATTATAGTCTTTAAAATAATGAAAAATTTCTGAACTCTTACAATTTTCAAAACCCCGACAGTGAACTGAATCAGCTCGAAATACTCTCCTCAGCGCCACGAAGATATATAATTCGGTGTACATTTGATTTTTCAAGACTTGAAAAATAAATTAAGATAAAAGATATAATATTATACTTTTCATATAATGAAATAACATTCTTTTTTTATGTCAGCTATATTTATAGTAATATATATAATATATATATATATACAAATGATGTTATTAGTAGTAATATATAAAATAGTATTTTCAATATATATAATATCTATATAATGTACATATATTATTATTATACATTATATATATATATATAATAGTATATATTATATATATATATATATATATAATGATTTTATTTTCAGTAATGGCCAAGGATGTTAAATTCGGTATGATAGGGACACTTTGGATTTCAGATGGAATCGATTTGTTTTAGTATTAGCTATATTTTTTTTTTTCTAGTGTTTAAAATTATCATATTTTATATATTCTTTTTTCAGTGATCAAATCAAAAAAAAATGTAAAATATTAATTTTCATACATTATTATCTATTCATGCATATTGCAAAGTCCATACACTAGAAATACATAACTTTTTTCATTTCAACAATTACTTCTATAAACAAAAAGAAAGGAATTGTATACTATTATAAAAAAAATTTTATAGTTTAAGTGATAAAAAGTATTCAATAGCGAAATAGAGACGGTGAACGCGTTGTAATAAATTATAAGCATGATTTATTTTAAAGTATGAGACATTGTTTAAGTCTTAAGATGGACAATCTTCTTATTTTTGCGACCTAATAAAAGGACATCAATTTCGTTATATTTATCCATATTTTTTTGATGAGGATAATGTGGATATATTAATGTTGTGAATGAGAAGGTCCTCCTATAACCATATTCTAGATGATCTTGAAATATTCAAAAATATATTTCACAAATGTAACCCTAAATTTGAGTTTTATCTTCAAATCTGTACTGCTTCAGCATTCAATTTTTTCTACATAATATAGTAATTGTTTATTGATATTTTAACTAATTTTTCAATTAAACGATAGTTTCATAAAAAAAAAAAATAATTCACTTGGTTCTTCATTATTATTTATTATACAATTTCACACCCTTGTTAAAGTATCATGGGTAGGAAAGTGTTGAAAGTTGCAAAAATACTACGTAGGAGATAAAAACCCCGTGAAACATGATGATGAAAATGAGAGAAACATAATGTCGACACAATATTCCCATAGAGAAACTTGGGGTTAAAGGAGCAGAAATTGCAGAATGTAAAATGTGGAAGGTTAAAATAGATATTTGTGGATGTGCGTGGTATGCATAGTACATAGAGTTAGTGATTTTATTCTCATTGGGATTAATATTCATGTATTAATGCTTTTTGTCCGGAGTATAAACCATGATTTTATTAGGTTATAAGATATCTAGATAAGATGCTATAGTATTGCGGAAGTGTGAATCATTCAATCATTTCTCAATAATCCTTATATGACAAAAAATATATGTAATAGATTGAAAAAAGAACTTATTATAAGATTACTAGATAATACTCATATTGAATGATCATTTTCATAGGATTATGAGAGGTAAAGAGTGTAAAGTGATAGTATAGAGTCATGGTAGAATTATGTAAGTGATTATGTATATTTGTCAACCTATAAGAAATTTAATTTGCACTAGAATGAATAGTGAAATTGTATCTTATGAGGACAACAACCCATCGGTGGTTGGTTATTTGTCGAGGCTACCAGGTTAGATCGCAACAAAATAAAAAATCGTGTATGATTAGTGTAGATGCGAGAAAGTGAAATGCAAAAGAGTGAGTAAGTATTGATAAGGACCATTATGGAGATAGCGGTCAAAGGTGGTTCAAGGAAAAAATGGACAAGAGCTGGTGGAGTAAAAAAGTGAAAAAAGAAAAAGAATCAAATGCCTTATTGTAATAAAGAAACGAACATTATGAGGTCTGGTATCAGAGTGCATTGCAAAAAAGGAAAAAATTTGTGGAAGTGGTTATCGTTGCGAGAAAGACATACTGTGAATGTTCGGTCTGTAGGATTCTACAGTGACAGGCATTTTTGTGGGTCAACTTCGTGGGAAAAAGGGCACTTGCGAGTGGAAAATCATTGTTCGAAGATCGGCCGAGGAGGAAAATAAGAAAGAGAATAAGGAAGAAGTAGGTGCTATTAGGAGAACTTCATATTGATGAATATGAAGGAACTGAAAGAGATGTTTGGGGGATTATATTGATACAGGATGCCCGAATACAGTTGTTGTTCAGTTGTGATTAGAATCTTTTAATGAGTTCAATAGCGGGAAGAATTAGAAGAAATGTACAAAACAGAAAAGAAGATATGCAAAAACTAATTATTTAAATTAATTTCTATGAAAAATTTCAAAGATAAAAGAACGTGGTAACAAACGAAGTTATACCAATATTGATCTAGGAAAAACTACGGCAAGGCATTGTCCTTAGACTATAACTGAGATTTAGACCTAGTCACGTGATTCCTCCCTGCTCTTGAACAAGCACTGCGGAAATACTCTGAATACAAGAATTATATTTTACAGTGTCCAAACTCATTTAGAATTAGAATGCAAAATTAAACTCTTGACCAGGAAAAAGATTCCTTTGTGCAGAATCCCATCAAAGCGGCATTTGAGAGATAGATACTCGAAGAAGAACGAGACATAGCAAACAACAACATGATGTGCTTTTCACGTGGTGACTGCAAGAACGGCAAGAGAGCGTTAGGAAGATATGATCGAGAAGGATGGACCCGAGTCCAAAAACTAGTTCGAAACTCTCACCCTTTAATTTGAGACATGCAATTATGAAAACATTTTAAAGAATTATGAAAACTCAATAGAGATGGCGACCTCCTCAAAAGTATACCAAATTTGAGAGTAGTTGGATAAATAAGTGAAGGAAAATTTTAAAATATTAAAGTAATTTATGTGAAAATTGTGAGTATTTTGTAAGTAGATTTATACAAACACAACAACTGCCTTAGCAAACCCTGTAGTAGTTTTGTGGCCGTTTACGCTAAAAGCGTCTCCAAAGTGAACTTATAGCTTAGATATTGGGGCGACACTGGACCCAGTGAAATAAATCCTTCATTACCCCCTCCACAAAACCACTCGTGTCTTTCACTAGAACTGGCGAACACTAAATTCTGCTCAAGCGCTAAAATTGTTATGAAACAAAAGTTATATAAGACACTGATACGTCGCCTACTTATAGACCTATGATAATACGTTAGACTCGGGACATCTCTCCTGGTCATGACCCAATAGTGCGATTAAACTCTCTCAACCTGACTCATATAGAGGTCCAAAGATTATTTCTTCAGGCAAATTGCTCCTTACTGGAATCATTAATTAGACGCTGTGCATCTAATGCGATCCTTTTAAATGCCGCTGATGCTCATTCTCGGTG
>JABUQX010114079.1:20000-25000 GCA_015478945.1 Trachelipus rathkii
AAAAATTGCTGGGTGAGGTTAAGTTTGTCAGAAAAAGAAACAGTTTCAAAGGAGGTTATACATTTTTTGTTTTTTACATATTTAGGCATCCCAGATATTTCTTTACGAAAACCAGCCCTGGAAATTCTTAGATTTTTGATAAATAATGTGAGCAAAGAATTACTAAAGACACACTTAAAAGAAAGTCTCCAGGGGACACACCTTTCTCTCCTAAAATTTCTTTTATTTTGGCCTTATCAAGATATATTTATGAAAACGCTAAATCTTCTTTGGGTGAAAATAACCCATATTGAATTTTATGAGTTGCTTCACTCCGTTGTTGACATGATTAAAGATGATGAAATTTCTAATACTTATAATTATAGATTCATTTTAAAAGAGGTTTGGCGTCTTGCTCCCTCTGACCATAGAAATTATGTCTATTTGCATATGGGAGTCGGAAACATGTCGTCATTCGTATTCTAGCACCACAATACATCTACAGTTTACAAGAGAAGGAGGAAATTCGTGCACTATTATCAAGTGAAACATTATTCTCCGCTTGAATTTTTGTTATCAAGATTATTTTGTCTTAAAATCTTTACCAACTGATGATGGTACTATTTCGTAATAACTGACTATCGCATCCGGATTATTCACAGCAAAGGTTAGACGGGAACAACTGTCAGCTGATAGTCCAAGCTGTATAATATTCGTGTGAAAACCGGCCAACTCCTCCTTAGATGGTACGTACTATGTGTATCACTCTGCTGCATACAAATCTTCATGGAGTGCTTTGTGGAAAAGGAATTGATATAGTAAATTTAAACAGGGATTTTTTACAAGAAAGGGTAACTACATATCAGATTTATTACTTTCATCGGGGAAAGGGAGTTTACTTGATGTTATTACAAATTGGGCATCAGATTTTTAAAGTAGGCTTAAAATAAGAAGAATTTGAATTACATACATAAAAATGAAAAATATGTAATACAGGAAATACATATCAATATCGGTAATGATGGAATACTTTTCGAAAATACCGAAAATTAAAATTAAATACCAGAAATTCCACGTTTAAAAAATATTAAATAAGAATTTGTAATTAAAAAAAATAGTCATGATATTTGAGAAACAAATCTGTGATCATCTCAATGATTTCTTGGACGAAATTTTTCATGTAAATTTTTTTTTTTAACCATGCAATTTCTTTTTAAGTCATTCCATCCACCAATTATGAAGATATTTTTCTTTAATTTCGGATTACATTAATACTAAGAGGGACAGGGTTTTAAATATATCAATAAACAAGAATGTTATTTCAAATAGAATTTTTAATATAGATTAGGTAATGAGACATTTAATGTACTTCTATTAATAGATAATAACATTTTATTTTCACATATATTATTTTAATGCTTTTGTTTTTTATTTCTCAAAACTTTTTTAATATATATATATATATATATATATATATATACTATATATATATATATATAATATATAATATATATAAAGTGGATACCATATATATATATTAAATATATATATATATATATAATATATATATATATAGATATAATATATATATATAATATATATATATATTATATAATATTATATATAATTATATTTTATATATAATATATATAATATATATATATATATATATATATATATATTGACTCTCAAAAATAACGCAACAGTAGGGTAAATTCACTCACAGGAAATGGAAGTCACTAACCCATGAAAACCCCACACAACACAGCGACAGCATCAGTGAAACTATGTAACCACCCCGCAGAAAATTCGCTGCAGTATTGGGCGTCACCAGCGAAAATTTAGGAAAACATAAAACCACCGTAAGTTAGTCTTGGTGAGAGGGGGTTAGTCAGTGTGCGGGGTATAATCGAGCGAAGGGATCATTCCACGGCATACGAAGACTCCGATAAACATGGAGAGATACTGCGTCAACTGTCAAAAGATCAGTGCGTGCAGCATAACAACATGCAGCGCCGCTCGTATGCAATCACCTACAGTGCGGCACCTGGACTGGTCGCACGGTTCGGTTTAGAGCACACAACGATTTCAGCGGTGGTACAACGGTCCAGGAAACCCTGACCAACAACGCGCCGGCGAGGACAAGGTAGGCCCAAGCCACAGACACACGTGGAAGACGATTTCATACGTTCGCGTGCATTACGAGAGTGACACAACAATGGCACTACATCTGCAGATACAGCTGGCGGAGGTACGGGACCAGATGAGTGACAATACAGTTGGCGTCGACCGCGTTTGTCGGAACATAACTACCGGCCAGGAGGCCGCCATAGGTCACCACAACCACGGCACATCGAAGCGCGCGACTGGCATTTGCCCGAGAACACATTCATTGGTAACGTCGACGATTGGGCAAAGGTGCCTCGTTCGGACGAGTCGGAGAGTCCTCTATACGCCTGCGGACAGGCGTGCATAGAGTACCTTTTACGACCAACGAGAGGTTCCACAATGCCAATGTGCTAGCAAGTCGCCGCCGTTTAGGTGGAAGGGTCGGTTATGGGTCTGGGAGCATCTCTTTATCGGGGCCTACGGAGTTGCACTTCTTCGATGGAGGCACTCTTACAGAGCATCCTCGAACCATCAGTGTCGCCCCCCCCCCCCGCGCCCCCCCACCGTTCTTTCCCCCCCCCCCCCCCCCCCCCCCCCCCCCCCCCCCCCCCCCCCCCCCTGCCATTATGCCCTTTATATCGGTGACCTTTATCCTTAATGGAGACAATGCAAGACCGCACAAGGCAATGGTGGTACGAGTACCTTAGGACGGGTTCAAATTACGGCTGGAATGGCCAGACATATCAGTCCAGACCTCACCCAATCGACATTTGTGGATATTCCTGGGGGGGGGGGGGGGGGGGGGTGAACGTCGCGATCCGACAGCAACCCCCTCCATGAACCTTCCCGGACCTGTGACAGGCACCAGCACGACGTTCTGGATCAAAGCACTGTCCAGGGACATCGCCCCACTCATCAGAGCATGTCAGATGTGTCAGCAGTCATCCGTGCCAGAAGATTCAGTACACGGGATTGAGACAGAGCCCAACACCCCCCAACCGTCGCCGTACGTTACGATCAGTTGCGTGTTTGTATTGCCGAACTTCCGAACCCTACTGCGAGACCCTTTGGCTGCACCTTGGCCTTAGACTCTATCAACCTACGGCTCTGGTGAGGAATCTATCATGTTATTGTCATTGTCCAATAAAGTGTTTTCGCGTTCTTCAATATTTCCCTTCCTCGTCACGTACTCTTGTGGTGCGTTAATTTTGACGAATACTGTATATATATATATATATATATATATTATAATATATATATATTATATATATATATATATATATATATATATATATATATATATACTATTATACTTATACATATATATATATTTTAATAAATATATATGATTATATAAATATATATATCATAATATAATATATACTTTATATTTTTATATATTATATAATATATATATATATATATATATATATATATATATATATATATATACATTAAAAATATTGACTCAGTTTCTATTCAGCAGCGATTAATCGATGTTAATTTCAACATTCGACATCATGGCGTTCTTCATAGTCTAAATTCGATAATTTTCATTTATTTCGCACATTGAAGAAACCAAAATTTCACCACTACGGGGGACATAAAGACGCTGATCGAAAAGGAATGGGAGAATATTCCGCAATATTGTTTGTTACGTGATCAGCTCAATGTTAAACCAGAGGGAATCAATCATCATTGCATTGAGGATATCACTAGTTATTATGGATAATCAGGGCACGGGGTAACACTAGTTATTAAGAATGAATCAGGCACGGGGTAACACTAGTTTATAAAAATAAATGTTCTTTCATTATCATTGCTATTTCATTATCGTTGAAGTCCAAATTTCCAGAACTGCTTTCTTCTTTCGATTCCTCAATTTCTATTCCTATCCTTGTAAACGGTTGAAAAGATAACTTCAACACCTTTAAAATAGCCCCATTTTAAAGGCAATGAAATGAATTTCAAACCACACATTTTAATGTTATTTAAAGTTAAAAATACACTGGATCGGTCAAAGGTTTTACAAGTGCAAATATATATATATATATATATATAATATACTATATATACTATATATATATATATATATATATATATAATATAGATATATACTATATATATATAATATATATATATATATATATATATAATGTATATTAAATTAGATATATATATATCATATTATATATGATAGATATATATATATTAATATATATATATAATATATATATAATAATAATATATATATATAGGATATATATATATAGTATATTATATATTAAATATATTATATTATATATATATATACTATATATATATAATATTATATATATATATATATATATATATATATATATACTATATATTATATATATTATAATAATATATATATATATATATGATATAATCATATTGCCGCCTTTTCTGTTTTACACAATGGTCATTTGAATTTTTTTTTTGTTTTTTTTTAATAATATTGCTCTATATTGTACCGAACAATGAATTCAGTGGTAACCGGAATGTTCAAAAGTTCGAAGCTGATTTTAAATAATTTAAAAAAATTCACATTTTTGTTAAAGATGTTAAAAATCAATATCTCGAAGTACGGACACTTACAAGAAAAACAATTGCATATTTGGAATCAACGTATAAATCATTCAACAAAAAATGGTTAAAAAATAAAAAAAAACAAAAAAAAATTAGGGGCTCGAGCCGACGGGGACAGAGGGGGGACGTTTTCCATAACCCCGTAGGGGAGGGCGGAGGAACCCCCCGACAACCCAAATACCAAAGAGCGGGGGTTCCGGAGACCCTCCCGGAGGGGGGGGGGAAATAGTCCCTACCCTGTCGTTCCCCGGAAGGCGAGAGAACCCGACTCCCTGCCATCTTTGCGGTTTATCCTATGG
>JABUQX010114079.1:30000-45000 GCA_015478945.1 Trachelipus rathkii
ATGGCCATTATGCTCCCGATTTTTAGTGCTATCTCAACGGTTACTGGACTAAGCACTAGAGGCATAGTAATCACATTCCTAGTACTAAGACAGTTACATAAAACAGGTGCTTCCAACATTGTACTTAGTGGCAGAACAGACACCAATGAGATAATGACTTACTAGAGCGTTAATCAGTGTTTTCGGCATCAATAAAGCTAACATAGCATTCAATTGACTAAGTGAGATAGAATGTACAAAAGCAAACTAACACGATCTTCAAGAGAAAAAAACCCAATGCTGAACAGTTAGTTGATAATAGTTCCCACACGTTTATACACCCTGAGTAAAGACTACACTAACTCTGAAAACACATCATCCATTTCGTACTTTAATCCAAACTGATCACCACACGACATAGTTAATTTTAGCAATTCAACTAGTAATATTTAACAAAAAAGTTTCAGCATTATAAGCCTAAGACCTACAACTGCATAATCAACACTTTTAAAAGCAAAACAGAAAGAAAGTTTTTTGCTCTCGCAGGTCTTTGCTATTCCCTTCAATAAGAATCCCTTTTCCTTCCAACAGACCACACTTAATTACAACAGCATTGTTGCATAATGTAAATATAAGTATATAATTACATATAATTATATTTTAAGTATATTATATGTAATTATATAACATTTCCGAAATATAAGTACATTTAAACACTTATCAATGTAAGTTTATTGCCAAATTGAGAATGCCTAATATTCAAATATACTCGATAATAGACTGAATCTATGAATTAACATTTATAATAGTAGTATAAGATATATTCTATATCTAATATATTTATATTCAGACTGCTAATAATTAATATGTATTTTACGTTGAGTATAATTCTCCTCAAATAGTAAACGAAGTATTTCAATGTCTTGTGGTCCCCGAAGGGTAACACGATTCGTGTATAGTATCTCTCTAAAGAGAGTATCCAACAGTCCTGTTAAAATGATTAAGTCACTCAATGCCTTTCAGGCCACACTAGCACTTTATAACTTCTTTTTCGGCATATCTTGATTCGAGCAGGCCTCAATTCTTCTCATACAACGAAGAGTAAGGTTCAAATCATTATCAGCTGGATATTATTGAATGCACGCTCCGTGGTTACGTGTTGATTCAACGGAAACCACATGTGTTGCGGTGTAAATATCAGAGATTACACATGTGCTTAATGTATTATGTCCTCAAGATGTGCAGGAACCATTCGTTAAGATTGATGTTAATTCTTTTTTTTTAAAGAGAATGCTGTAGATAGTTTTCCTGACGATAAAAAAAAAAAATTCTTTTCCTCATACGGCATGGCAAGTGTTAGCACAATCGGATGGCCCCTAGACGATTTGAAGTATAGCCTGCTCTCAGTCGTATCCTGCGGGTAGGTACTTCCTCGATAGTTGCGTATAGTTCAAGGTGTTCTTCATATGATGCCTCACAGACGAGAGCACAAGACAGCGTTTCTATCTCACATGTATCCATCCCTTCTCACTATGGTCACCCTGATAGATTATTTCACTACTTCGTCGATACATCGAGGATAAACAAGCACTTTATCTCGTTGCTAGCCATGACCGAGCCTGCGATAATCCGAATAATCTTGAGTGGAATCGATCTTATGTCACGAAAACGAATAAAGCGGTCTTATTGACTCTCTGGTAAAGGAATAAAGCTAATGTATCGGTATTCCATACCGGGTTGACGATAAAATCTTATTGACAGCAACGTTGGGAATAACGAAGCTCCTCGTGAAGATATCAACAACAACGTGGGAGCCATGCCCGGGCGAGGATGTCCGATGCCCGTAACCCGAGTACAGTGAGAAAATCTGTCGCTTACTGACGGAAATATCGTTATGCGTAAACAACCCTTATAGGTACGAGATTCTTTCTTTCAAACATCACAAGAAAGTAAACAAGAATACAACGGCCTAGACGCATGACGATACCAATAGTCACGTTACAATAGGTGGCCTACTAATTCTCGTTAGGACACCAACTCAACAAACAACAACAACCAACAACAACAACTACAACAACTACAACAACAACTAACACACAACAAACAACAACACAACAACAATAACTCATCAGTAGCGAAAAAAGGTTCTTTATTACCACCACTCATCACCTGCGAAATCTAGTATTAGATTATGACGACTCTACACCTCTCTCTGCATGCAGTGACTCATTTGGATTTCGATCAGTTTACATAAATAAGCGTTCACCAAACAATACCATTACAAGACTATGATATCCGCTATCCGCTAATGCCTCCACTATGATAATGACCTCTATCTTAAAACTTTCTGTGCACTCGCTAATACTACTACGAAGTTAATAGCACCTACCTACTAGCACTTCACGTTCACGACGAAATCACCCAGACTACCATTAGTACCATCTTACATATGCTGATCGCTATCTGATCCTGATCTCCATCTATCATATCCGTCTGACAGCCAGTAAAGTACCTACGCACGTCGTCACATACTGTCCTATCCACCATCCGCACGCACATCTGCATTCCATCCACAAGTCGTCTCCCGTCGTGTACCTGTCCCCTATGCATCCACTTTTTTTCAAGTCCTACTATGCTCTTACTATCGCACTGCTCAAGTTCTGCTTGCTAAGATCTATCACCTCGAAGCATTTCAACAACAAACGCGTCATTCTGCATTAAACTTGACGATAGCCATCTATGCTCAAGCAGCTTATACATTATTCTCGCATCAGTATATAAATCCTAATATGCACCAAAACATCGAACGTGTCTACTCGTTAGGCTATTCATACGCATTACCCGCAATGTCGGCATATATGTCATAAGCATAACATACTGCTTTTCGATACTCTTATATACCATCGGCTACACCCAGACATATACTCGCTCGCATCTACTCAATGACCCTATTAGCGTATATGTCACAACGGACAGAACAACTCCCGACTGTTACAATACACAGACTTAAGCACGATTACAACCACTGCAGGGTTAAACATGAACTCTCAAAAGTCATTCCATATCATCTTAACGACATCTGATCTTAAAGCTAACATACTACTATGCATCACACTATGTAACTTCCGCTATACTCTCTTACTTCGATATCGTACTTTCCTTTAAAGCCCCAAAAATCCTCTATATCTCTAACATATTAACGTTAATTTACATTGACGCGTCTTCCTCTGCAGTAGCAATATTTTCTAAATGCCAAGAGAGTCTATACCAATCTATCTTATTCATGTCGTCCACCATAATCTTCTATCGATACAGAATGCAACGTATACAGATAAAGCAAAAAACCCCTGTTCAAACAATAATATCAAAAGCCGTCAGCCTTTCTATACCCCAATCAACCATACACATCAAATACAGTATCAAGTTTACCTCTATACGAAATATAATATCGCAATCGGACATTGATTATGCTGAGATCCTACCCAGTCCGCCCTCACATAGCCTCGCTGCTAAGAGGTCCCCGATTCGTCACATCACATCATCTTTTCTTATCAGTCATACAATTAATTCAAAACTTCGAGCCTACACAACGTTAGACACTTTAACCACACTGACAACTCTAAGGATTGTATAATTGTAATCTAACCGACCGACACACTGCCTAACACCATAGCGTATCTGACTGAATTATACACTTCTAACGAAGCATTCATAAAAACGGCCTGCCGACCCTTAATCTCAACAGTAAATGAAGTAAGACTCCCTAAGCTACGCTTGCGCCTTACTAAAACCGACGCGCGTAAACTACTTCATGTCACTTCTTTCCTATAGCACTATCTCACAATTCTCAATGTTCAATACTCGATCTTCAAAATCTCTATCTCGTTTCAATTACGTCCTTATCTTAAAACAAAAGTCTTCGCATAGAACCCATGTCCATATATCATTCCATTCACTGCATCATAAAGTATACTAATGCTGATCCTTCAACAAATGTTTGTACCCTATTCGAACTCTCGCGCTAACACATTTAACAAAAAAAATTCATTCACAACTCTGGTCGTATAATATCATATTCCAGACCCAACGAATAATCGCAAACTATTAATCAAGTTTTTAACCAATACATAAGCAAAAATAACAAATTCTATTACCTAAGCATGAACATCAACAAATACTGAGTTCTTTTGAGGTAAAACTATCACAGTAAAGCGTTAATATTTACTTGATTTTAAAGCAGTAAATCACGTAAATTCATAAAGGTTGCAAGCACCCACCCCGCCAGTCCCCTGCCCGGCCCCACCCACCTGTGGATCTATGTGAACATTATTCAACTTCTATTTCAAGGTTATCGGCTTTTGAAAACTAACCAGTAACTAAAAAGTTTCTTTGATCATACAACCTACCGGAGATAGTTAATTCTTAACCAAACCAAACGTTTAGCATTCAATAAAGCTGAACAAATCATAACAGCGACTAGGAATATACATGTGACCAAATGCCAATACCTACATACCCTAGTAGTAATGAGATTAATCAGCAACATCCTGAATCAAATTCCCTAAACTGCATCAAGGTTAAATGTAGCTAACAGGTCACTGACAATACTCGAGTAGTGCTTCTACCAACTTTCTCGTAGCATCATTATAACAGTCGAAAGCCGTACAGTCTAACAACATCCCTTAACAAGGACCAAGTCTATCAAAAAGATGTCACATCTTGAATATGATATGACACTATCTTATCAAAGTTGTCACTCCGTTTTCGAGCGGTATAATTCATCGTTTGATCCTAATGAATAATACGTAGACTATCTAGCACAAAGTCTACGCGTGCAATCTAACGTCTTATTCCAACAAAACTTAACTCGGGCCTCACGTTTCTAACACATCATCGTCAGTTAACACATTAATATTCTACAAAACGCATCATTCCCTTAACAACTCAGTGGCTTAGCTGAAATGCAAACATATGTCCGCAAAAAGAATGGTTAGTTGTTGACAGATTAGGCATTTATATCCTTACATCTTTTAAAGGATGTTGAATCTTTAGAGAGATATTTAGAACTTACCCAACTTGAATTCCTATGTTTCTTCTGATTAGCGATGATTAAATATATTTTAAATAAACTTGTAATCTTTACTTTCGATCGTGATCTAGTTAATATGTTCGATTTCATATTGTATTCTGATTAGTCCTACTTACACGCACCGCTTCGGACTTTCGCTCACATCGTACATATAATGTAGTATGTATAAAATATGAAAAAATCTTTTTTACTTCCTCGTATGTTCGAATATTGAACTATCGTTCTGCTGATGCCCTAATGGATGCTCTCCGATTGGTCAGATGGTTGTATAGGTGTTGTACGATGTTATCTATCTCGTTCATCGATTCTAGCAATATTCCACAGATGGAGTATCAATCATCTACTACATCTGTTTGTCTGTTACCCATCTAGTGGTTTATTTATGCTTTGTCTAGTGTAGTACACTAGCGGCGTATCTGCTATATAATCTTTTTGCTTATAATATTACTTATGTTAATGATAAAATTAACATTGTCTTGTTGGGTGATATGTTGTGATAAAGTACGATTGTTAGTTTTTTGAGTCTTTTAGTTTCTTTATGGGTGGTAAGTGTGACTTTGTTAATGTTAGCAAGGTTATTCTTGCGCTTAGCATGGTGTCTGGTTGTGCCTTCTGTACATTATTATTTCTTTAGTCAATTGAGTTGCTTGTTAGGCTTTATTAATGCGAAAAACTTTGTTACGTTAGAGAATATTCATTGTCTGTATGATAATTACACACTTATATGGTTAAATTTTGTTAAATGTAACTATCTAGTGAGGAATAACGCTTAATATGTTGGAGATATGCTTGAAAAAGTTAAGAATAGGTTACGCTCTTTGTTGAATTGTTAGTACTTTCACTGGTTGTTAAGTGTGGTCCTGGTTTAATGTTACAGTTTATTGCTTGTGTAATTGTGTAGATTGTGTCGTTGTGAGGTTATAATCATAGTCAGATGATACTAAGTAAGCTTTATTAATGTGTTGAAAACTTTGTTACATCAACATTAAGTTGGTTGATGTTGTATAACGAAACTGATTTTATTGTTAGTTGGTATCCAAAAAATGATACTCAAAAATGTGAACGTTATATCACTAATCGATCAGATCAATAAACAGCAAGCTGCAGCGAGGGTGAGCGTGATGGGGCTGTTGAATGGTGGTTTGATAGTGATTACTGCTGTAAGTGTAGTTGTAAAAACGTTATTTGTAGTAAACATAAAGTGTTTAAGGAAATTTTATATTTTATTTATTTATTTATTATTTATTTTTTCTTATTTCTTGATGGTTCTGCAAACCATTATTTCGAAATCTGAAGACCCAATAACATTATATACAGGCCACCGAATTTTGTATCATTTACACAAATATGTAATTAATTGCGGCACCGCACCGGAGCCAGCACCGTGCAGCTGTCAACTCCTACTCCTTCGGTCCAGACTCCTTCTTCATTTCTTTCCCTCTTATTCTTCTTCATCCTTTCTTCACTCACGCCTTTGTTTTTGGCACTCATTGCTCTTTTTTCTCAGTCGGACCCCCCTAATGGGGGGTCCTAGACCCACCCTCAGGACTATAACCATCATATCGAGCTCTACGACCTCGATAACCCTTATAAACAACCAAACATTGTTGTTATACGAAGTTTTATTAACTCGGCCGCAGTGGCTCCAGCACTGGTGCCGGAGCCAACTCATCAGATTCACATATCAAGTATTTCTCTAGAAATTCAACTTTGAATCCTCTCACCAAATTTCAGCAATTACGAACACTTCGATTTTTTATGGGGTGGGGTCCCCCTTCGGGGACCCACGGGAACGTAACCTTGTATATACTAGGTTACCTCACCATCTAACACCCTTCCAAATTTTAACCCATACGATAACCCTAACCCATGTAGATATATATCGAACTCGTAACCGGGATGCGAAGAAGAAACCAGCGGTGGAAATAATATACAAAAATAATCAATAAGAATAATAAATATTAATAAAAAAAAATTAATATAATAATAATAAATAATAATAATAATAATATAATAATATATAATAATAATATAATAATAATAATTAATAATATAATAATAATAATAACAATAATAATAAAATAATAATAAAACTCCAGGATGAGAGCGGCGGCACGGAGCGTGGATGCGTGCAGTGCGGCGCGGTGCGGGGCGGTCGAGGCAGTGCAGTGCGGATCGAGTCGCTGAAGCAGGCCGCAGAAAGGGTTTAAAAAACAACTCAGAGGTGTTTCCTTCGGAAACACTTATACGTTAGTAATTAATAATTAATAATAATGTGTTTGTGTATGGACGCGGCGCTCAGTCTGGTCTGTCTGACCTCGCAGGTGGTCGGTCGCCCAAACGTTGTTAGGCTAATCGTGCCCGCTTGGAAGCAAGCCACAAGGGCGGTAAACCAAAATACGGCGTCCACCCTCGGGGTGACCCCCCTCTATATCCATCCTACAGACTTGAATTTCGAGCTTAAACCATATATAGATTATATTCCAAGTTTTAGACCCTATAGCTCTTATACTTTTGAGAAAAAAGCTGAGGAGCCCAAAACTGTGGCCGCAACTACTATTATATATTATATATTAGATATATTTAAATATATATATATATTATATATATATATATAATATATAGTTTATATATATATCATATATATATAATATATATATTATGTATATTATATAGTAATATAGTATATAGTGATGTATCGGATGTCAAATTTTCAAAATCCGCGGATTGCGGTGTCTAATTTTTCACATACGTTGATGCGTGGGGATATTTAATGTTGCACATCCGTTGAATGCAGATGTTTCCATTCACGCATATATATTATATTATATATATATATAATATATATATATATATAATTATATATATTATCTATATTATATATATTACTATATATTTTATATATATATATTAAATTAGAACAATATAATGGAAGGTAAAGAATTACTGCCTGTCTCGGGTTGAACCACCGCATGGTGGCAATGAGGACAATATATTACCCGATGCTTTACCACGTGGACCATCCTCCAACCCTGGAGGGTGAAGGATGGTCCGTGTAAAGCATTGGGTATATGTCCTCTTCGCAAATGCGGTAGGTTTCATTCCCGGAGAGGCAGTAATTTCTTTACCTTCCCATATATGTCTTATTTTAATTTACATCTTAAATTGCGATCAAATGCAATATTTAACACCTATATATAATATATATATATATATAATATAATATATATATATATATATAATATATATTATATATATAATATTATATATATAATATTATAGAGAGAGAGAGAGAGAGAGAGAGGAGAGAGAGAGAGAGAGAGGATGAGAGAGGAGAGAGACGAGAGAGAGAGAGAGAGAGAGGGATAAAGGAAGTAGCACTATTCAAGGGATAAGGTTATATCCCATTGGACCTTTGGTTGTAGGATACATCCCATAACACTCCAGTGCCCAATGGTTCACCCCTCTTGCGTTCTTATTCACACTCTTCTTACAAGGGAGTAGACTCTCCCCATCACATACAGACCATAAACACTATTACTATTACAGACAACACCCTTTTTTTCCGCATATCCCTTTGTATAGTGGAGAAAGATGTCCTACAGCGTATGCTTTGTTTATCGTAGGAGACTACTAAAGGGACAGTGGTGGTTGGTTTAGAGCACCGCTACAACGTATTTATACTCTATGAATGCTTATGCATGCTTCGGACTTGGTCGTGATCTCCAAAAGCTACCTTCTACCTTCCGGCAGAATTGTATGAACCATCTGGGTACATGGATTGGTAGAGGAATATATGGTGAGGAACAGAGGAGATAGGCACAGGGATATGGTGGTACAGAACTATAGTGGATATTGTTTGTTTGAGTACGAGAATTATAATTGTTAAATTTAAGTTTGAAAAGATGAAGAAATGTGTGGTTGTAAATCATGGTACATCTGAGGGTGAAGTTGAGGAGAGTGTGACTTTCTGGGATAATCTGAACGATGTGTTGGATGTAGTGAGTAAAGTCTAAGAAGTGATTCTGTTGGACGACTTAAATGGTTGGATAGGTGATCGAAAAAGGGATTGTATAATTGGTTCCGTTGGAGTTCCTGGAGAAAATGAAAATTTTCGGAAGGTTATTAATTTCTTTGAGGAGATAGGTATGTGTGTAAGTAATATATTCTTCTGGTACAAGAGTATTCATAAGTATACGAGAGTTGGGGTAGGTAGAGATGGTACCAAAGAAAAAAAAAGTATGATTGATTTTGTGTTGGTGAAGAAGGAGATATTGAAGTATTTGATGGACGTTAAATCAATGATGGGATTGGAGATGGGAATATCAGGTCATTATTTTGCTTTATGTAAGATTAAGTTAGTGGGGACTTAGATGCAGAAGAAAGAGATCAGGAAGGAAGTAGGGAAAATTTAGAGTGAGAAGTTAAGTGAGCAAGGTTATAAGGAAAAGTATGTGAGAGTACTTGCAAATAAATCAGTTGAATTTGAACAAGATGAAACTGAACAAATCTGGAGGCAAATGAAGGAAGCCTTTATTAGTAGTGAAAGAGACGTATGTGGATAGCTAAAGTAAGAAGTAAGAATGACAATAGTGATTGGTGGAATGAAAAGGTGATTCAACCTTTTAAAATATAATAAGATGAGTGGTTAAAAGTGCTAAAAGCCAATGAATGTCTCAAAAGAATGATGTATAGAAATATATAAAGTGGAAGAAAGGAAAACTAAAAGTTTCATACGTAGGAAGAGAAAAGAGGCAAATGAACAGTTTCGAAGGAGGATCAATGGGAATTTATTTTGGTATAGGAAGTACGAAAGGTTAAGAAAGGGAGTAAGGGAATCTTTATAAATTAATGAATAGGGATGGTACTTTCGTAGCTAATGAGATGGATGCGAGGAGAGTTCGGATGGAACACTTCGAAAATCTGCATAACATTGGCAGTAATGAAGAGGTGATAGTGAATGTGTGTGGGTTTGATAGTGTAAGAAGAAATAGGTATTTTGGAGACGATGGAATTAGTAGGGTGAATGTAATAGGTAGAGTGAGAAAATTGAAGAATTTTAAATCAGCAAATATAGATGGAATTACTAATGAAATGATCAAGAATGGAAGCGAGATTGGGATTGACTGGATATGGAAAAGGGGAACTGCAGGAACTATGGGCGAATTTGTTTATTGAGTATTGTAGTGAAGATATATGTTTGTATTTTGTTCGAATGAGTGCTTCAAGTGACTGATTGGCGTAGAACAAGGTACTTTTAGAAGTGGTAGAGGTCGTGTAGATCAAATTTCACATTGAAACAACTGAATAAGAAAATAAGAAAGAAGAATAAATTGTATTAAGGTTTTATGGACTTGCAACAAGCGTTTGACAGAATTAATTGGGAAGCTATGTGACAAGTGTTCGTGATATTTGGTGTTAATGGTAGGCTTCTGAATGAAATCAGGAGTATGTATATATGTTGATAGTGACGCGTGTGTTAGAATAATTGGAGTTGAAATTGAATGGTTTAATATTAATAGTGCAGTGAGGCAGAGATGGTTTATGTCTCCATAGCTATTTAATTTGTATATGGATGGGTTGATGAAAGAATTAGAGGTAAGGGTGGAATGGGAATGTGTTAGACTGATGGCGAATGGAAGAGAGTGGAGGGTGCCCTGCTTATTGTACGCTCATGATTTGGTTTCGACGTACATCATGCTCTTCTACTTAACACTATATATATATATATATATATATATATATATATATATATATATATATATATATATAAATCTATTATAAATTTATATATATATATATATATATATATATATATATATATATATATATATATATATATATATATATATATATATATATATATATATATATATATATATATATATATATATATATATATATATATATCAATATATATATATATATATATATATATATATATATATATATATATATATCATTTCATTCTCACTACATAACCTCAATCCTGAGATCGGAAAAAAAAACTCGATTCTGATGTCGAAAATTGGTCAAAGAAAGTTATGGTATGGTTTTTGACCAAGTGGGAGAGAGATGCTAAGGATATTGAGGCCCGATAGCAAGCCCCTACTTCAGCACATTGCAGTCGGAGTGTTTGCCACCACGGGCGTGGGTTCGCATCCCTATACTCGGCTCTCCAATGCGAGAAGCATGAGAAGAGTGATTTGTTTGTGAATAGACTGTTCTGTTGTATGTGTTGGCTATGGTTGTGATGTGTGTGTATTGAGATTAGTGTAATACACTATGCCGTAAACTGCAATACGTAAATATTGCAGAAAATCTCCTACTAACGACAAATTTTTTGTGTCCGTTCACGTGGCCGAACTAGAACTCGAACCCATACTGAGAGGGAATCCTGTTCTTAAGGTGAGCCAAAAAGCTCGCCTTAACCCACTGAGCCAAACGTGAACTTTTATATATATATATATATATATATATATATATAACATTATATATATATATATATATATATATATATATATATATATATATATATATATATATATATATATATATATATATATATATATATATATATATATATATATATATATATATATATATATATATATATATATATATATATATATATATATATATATATATATATATATATATATATATTGTATCTATCTTCTACGCTGTATTTGCCGCTACCGTGGCTCAAACGGTAGAGCGACAGAGTCGCATGGCAAGGTCGCGGGTTCGGATCCTAGGTAGAAATTACCTAGAAAGTTCCCCTCCTTGAATAGGGCTATGCCCGTGAGGTGTCAACTTTTATAATATATATATATATATATATATATATATATATATATATATATATATATATATATATATATATATATATATATATATATATATATATATATATATATATATATATATATATATATTTATATGTATATGTATATATATATATATATATATATATATATATATATATATATATATATATATATCTTCTACTATATATATATATATAATATATATATATATCATAAATCATTGCGTCAATAGATTTTAAGTTGTGCTCACGATGTTTTAGGAAGTGTCTCAAATCTCTTGATCATTTACTCCTTTGAAGGTAAAATTATCTATAGAACTTACAATGACTGAAAAACCTGCCAAAAATTAACTGGAAAGCTTTATTATAAAAGAGTAATCAGGTCCTCCACAAACACAGAATAGATAATTTTCTCTTTCATAAGTACCAGTCAAGATTTTACTGAAATTTATAAAGGTGCCAACGACATTTCACTTTTAGACAAGAGCAATTATGAACTACAAGAGAACTTAGAACTTGTGGATGATGCAGGATTGAGGAGAATCTATTTCTATCTTACATAGTAAAGAATCTCTTTTCGATGAGTTATATATACTTTAAAACGTAAAACTTTAAAGATATAGATAGATAAGTTGAAATTATTTTTACCTAAAAATAGTAAATTAAAATCATATACAATTTGAATTTATATAAAGTACTGAAAACCCATGAAGAGTTGTGAGAAAACGAATGAATTAAAAAAAAGGTAAGTTCAACTTTTACTAAGCTTTTAACAGATCATGTTGATGAGGACATGGTGTGTAAAAATTAAATTAAAATAGTATATATATATATATATATATATATATATATATATATATATATATATATATATATATATATATATATATATATACTGCTATATATATATATATATATATATATATATATATATATAAATATATATATATATATATATATATATACATATATATATATATATAAATATATTTATATATTCAAATTTATATTGGTTCGTATCTTTTAATATAAGAAAAATGTTACATATATATATATATATATATATATATATATATATATATATATATATATATATATATATATCTGCCGGATTACTTGGATTTTTTACATGGGGAGGATGAAACCAATATTGTTTGTAAAACGCTAAAGATTAATTATACTCTCCCTCTCTTTCTGGCATTTTTATTTATACTCTCTCTCTGAGCTTCACGCTAAGAAGGAGTACGGTCCTGATGGTATATCTCCTGTGGTTCTCAAAACCTATGCTTACGAACTTGCTCCTTTTTGGTAAACTGTTTCGACTCTGCCTTTCAACATCTTCCTTCCCTTCCTGCAGGAATAGGAAATCTCTCCCAACCCTCAAACAATCGTTATATTGTTTTAACTTCTGTTCCTTCTATAGTTTTAAAATCTGTCATTAGCAGGAAGATTCTTAAACACCATCATTCTTCTAATCTTATCTCCGATAGCCATCATGGCTTTCTAAGAGACGCTCCATTGGTTATTATCCATTTCCTCTTCTTTTTCTGATTCTTGCTCCTCTTCCCTTCGCATTTTGTTGAATATATTGCTGTGACACTTGAAATATTGAAAGTCTTCGATAGAGTCTGGCACAAAGCTTTGATTTCTACACTTTTCCCTCTTCCGGTATTTATCCTTCTCTCTGATTTCCAATCCGGTCGTTCTATAGCACCGTTCATCCTTTAAATAAATATAAATAGCGGTGTTCCTCTTGGTTCTCTCCTATCTCCAACTTTCTTTCTACTTTTCATTAATGACCTTCTCTATTATCTCTTCACCTTCACTCCTTTGATGACGAATCACACGTTATTACTCCTTTAAATTTGAAAAAGGTCCCCCCCCTACAAAAATTCGCTGCTAGATAAGGTCAAGCAGCCTTGGAGGAAATGACTTGATATCTCTCCCTAATTTCGAATTGTGGCATTAAAAGCATGATTGTTTTCAATGACTCAAAGACTCAATTTCTTCATCTTTTTACTAGAAAAATCTTTCCACACATCTATAACATCTTCTTCGAAAACATACAACTCAAACCTTCATCTGTCCTTAATATTCTTAATGTTTCTTTTTCTCGTGATCTTAATTACAAGGACCGTATTAATTCTCTTTTTAAACAAGCTTCTAAGAGGTTGGGTGTTCTGAAGTGCCTAAAGAATTTCTTCACGCCACCCAGTTTCATGCTCCTTTTAGGAATGTCGTTTGACCCTATATGGAGTATGCCTCACACATTTGTAGTGGCTCAACTCACACAGCTCTCCTTGAAAAGTTGGATTTACGGATTTTCTTCCTCTTATCAGCTCTCCTACTACAGATGAAGGTTTAAGTTGTATGTTTTCGAAAAAGATACAATAGTTGTGTTTAAGATTATGTCGAGTGGAAAGATGAAGAGACCAACTGAGATGCTAACTCCATGCCCAGTTAGAAATGCAAGATTGACCAAAGATTAATTACTCCAATTCTTGCCTTCTATATATATATATATATATATATATATATATATATATATATTTGCAATATATATATATATATATATATATATATATATATATATATATATATATAACTATATATATATATATATATATATATATATAAAAAGAAATATATATATATATATATATTTATATATATATATATATATATATATATATATATATATATATATATATATATATATATATATATATATATATATATATATATATATATATATATATATATATATATATATATATATATATATATATATATATATTATTCTAAACATTGTGTCTCGCATAGATGCAAGGTGGTGTCGATCGCAGAATGCATTTGTAATACTCCTGCGACCGTTCATGGGAAAGAAGTTAAAAACAGAAGGAGGTTCTCAGCCCCAAAGAGCCATGCGAGATAATCTTCATACCGAAACTGCGTCGAAACCTCCAACAGTAGACCAGAAATCACTGAAATAACTTTTTTATTTTAAATACAAATTATGTTTTAATTCATTTATATAAAAGAACTGACATAAAATAATAATATTGTTTTATTATAAAATCTGATTTTAATTTCAAATTTTTGA
>JABUQX010114079.1:47500-52500 GCA_015478945.1 Trachelipus rathkii
GGTTTAGGAATGGGATTATCGGATCATTATGTTGTTCTATGTAAAATTAAGTTAGTGGGGGGCTTGGATGGAGAGGAAGGTGATACGAAAGGAAGTAGGTAAAATTAAGAGTGAGAAGTTAAGTGAACAAGGTAATAAGGATAAGTATGTAAGAGCGCTCGCAAGTAAATCAGTTGAATGTGAACAAGTTGAAACTGAATAAATCTGGAAACAAATGAAGGAAGCGGATGTTAACTTGAAAATGGCAAAAGAAGTATGTGGATGTGCTAAAGTAGGAAGTAAGAATGTTAACAGTGAGTGGTGGAATGAAGAGGTGATGCAAGCGGTTAAAGTAAAAAAGAAGCGTGGTTGAATGTACTAAAAGCAAATGATGAAGTTTCAAAAGAAAGATGCTTGGAATTATATAAGGAGGAAAAAAGGAATGCTAAAAGATGCATACGTAAGAAAAAAAAAGAGGTAAATATGGAGCAGTTTAGAAAAGGAGGATGAATGGGGACATACAAGGGGGGATAGGAAGCTCTTCTGGAAGGAAGCGCGAAAGGTTAAGAATAAGGGGAACCTGCTTAGAATAATGAATAGGGATGGTGTTTTTGTAACTGATGAAATGGATGTGAGTGGAGTGTGGAAAGAACACTTTGAAAATCTGTATAATATTGGCAGTAATGATGAGGTGATAATGACTGTGTGTGGGTTTGATGGTACAAGAAGAATAGGTATTTTGGGGATGGGGTCATTAGTAAGGAGGAGAATGGGTGAGTGAGGATTGAAGAATGGTAAATCTTCAGGTATAGAAAAAACTGGGGGAAGGATAATAAACAAAGGTGCAAGATGGTGATTGATTGGATCTTGAAGTTGTGTAATAAAGCGTTTATGGAGGGTATAGTTTCCAGGGATTGGAGGAGAGCAGTAATAGTATCTTTATATAAGGGTAACTGTAGAAATTATAGGGTATTTAGTTTATTGAGTGTTGTAGAGAAGATATATGCTGGTGTTTTTGGTCGAAAGGTGCGTCGAGTGACTGAAGGACTGATTGGTGAAGAACAAGGTGCGTTTAGGAGTAGTAGAGGATGTGTGGATCAAATCTTTACATTGAAGCAAATGATAGAGAAAATGAGAGAGAGGAAGAATAAATTGTATTTAGGTTTTATGGATTTGCAACAGGGGTATGATAGGGTTAATAGGGAAGGTCTATGGCAGGTGTTAGTGATATATAGTGTTGGTGATAGGCTTCTGAATGGAATCAAAAGTATGTATGACGATAGTGAGGCGTGTGTAAGAATAAATGGTGTCAAAAGTGATTGGTTTAGTATTAATAGCGGAGTGAGGCAGGGTTGTGTTATGTCTCCTTGGTTATTCAATTTGTATATGGATGGGGTTATGAAAGAATTGAAGGTGGGCATGACAGGAAATGGTGTTAGAATGATGGAGATGAGTGGAGGGTGCCCTACCTATTATATGCGGATGATTTGGTTTTGTGTGGCGAATCTGAAGAGTTTGAGAGGATTGGTAGAGATTTGGCAGGGTGTGTAAAAGGAGGGGTTTGAAAGTAAACGTAGATAAGAGTAAGTTAGGTTATGGTTGTGAGTGAGGACAGTCCTCAGTGTGAAGTTATGTTAGATGGTGAGCAGCTGGAACAAGTGTCTAAGTTTAAATATTTAGGGTATATGTTGGATGAGAAGGGAACGGATGATGCAGAGTTTAGTAGGAAAGTTGTGAATGGCAGGAAGGTGGCTGGTGCAATTAAATCGTTGGTGAATGTAAAGAGACTAAGTCTTTAGTGCGCTAGGGTCTTACATGAGGGTATGTTGTTACCTGTGTTATTGTATAGTAGTGAGACTATGGTCTGGAATAAGTATAGTCTAAAGTTCAATGTGTTCAGATGGACAATCACTTAGGGGCATGCTAGGTGTGAGAATTGATAAAATGAGGAATGAACGTATTAGAGAGTTGTGTGGTGTGAAGAAAGGGTAAACGAGAGAATAAATGAAAGTATGTTGAGATGGTTTGGTCATGTGGAAAGGATGAATGATAGTCGGTTTTTAAGCAGATGTATAGTGGCGAGTGTGTTGAAAACCGACGGGGTGGGAGATCGAAGAAAAAGTGGATTGAGTCAGTAAACGAATGTCTGAAGGAGAGAAATGTGAGTTTGGCAGAGGCGAGAATAAAGGTGCATAATAAGAGAGAATGGCGGGGTTTTGTGAGGGGGTATGGTTGTGGCCCACCTGGGTCAAGGGATGAACCCTTACACTGACGATTTACCATAGTGAGGGTCCGTCGCAGTCCCGTGAAGCTATAGGGTGGATTTTCTGACTGCGACGAGTCCTTACTAATTAATGGAACAGAGGGGGGTAAGGCTGGGCTTTCTTTTCGACTTTTGTAATATTCTTCTACTGCTTTTCTTTTCTGATGCTTGTTACGCACCTTACCACCAGTAATATATAATAATAATAATAATAATAATAATAATAATAATAATAATAATAATAATAATAATAATAATAATAATAATAATAATAATAATAATAATAATAATAATAATAATCAGATCATGTGAGAAATGTAATAATTATATGCCCTAGAGCACTAATAAAACTTTATTAAGTACTAAACTCTACTTTATATATTGTATACCTCTTTTAACATATTGTATTTACTGTATTTTAATGCTAAATACCCTAAAAAGACTTGATATATATGAAAAATAAGTAATTTAAAAAAAAACAAAAAAAAACCAAAAATTTTGGCCTTTGGTCTTTTTTAAAAAAAAATCTTTTTTTTTAAAAAAAAATGAAGTTTTTTTTAATCACAATAAATATATATATATATATATATATATATATATATATATATATATATATATATATATATATATATATATATATATATATATATATATATATATATATATATATATATATATATATATATATTTATATATATATATATACCAGTATATATATATATATATATATATATATATATATATATATATATATATATATATATATATATATATATATATATGCTGCTATATATATATATATACCGGTATATATATATATATATATATATATATATATATATATATATATATATATAACTATATACTGCTATATATATATATATATATATATATATATATATATATATATATATATATATATATATATATATATATATATATATATATATATATAATTCCTAAATGGGTTTTGCACATTGTACAGTACGGGCGATACCAAATTAGGAATTGGCTACAGGCAAGTGTCGGTCGAGCACCGTGCTTTTAAACACCGCACCTCGCTGCATCAGTAGGTTGAGCGTCAGCACCGCACCGCACCGCACCGCACTCACCTCACCAGGTCACTGAAGTTGTGTTCCTCACAACATGCTTTGCATCGGGCAACCCAATTCCAATTCCGTGGAAAACAGGCTGGAAATCGACCATAGAAACTTGAAAAAATGCATTATCAATTTACTCTGTTTTATTTCCAATCTTTCTCCGGCTTGTTAATAATCCTCTTCAAACGCCTACTTTTATGGCCGCCATATCATATGAACTTCAGGTAGAAGGAAAGGAAAATATAAAATATAAATAGACTAACCACTTTAGGATCAGACAAGGACTTGAAAGGTTGAACCATTTTTGAGAGAAAATTCATTAAGATACTTGTTGTGAAAGGAACAGGATGGTACAGAATACTCTCAAGTTTTTAATTAAGTTTCTTATGTGTGTGTTTGATTTACTAAGTGCTTTATATGAGTATTTTTAATATAGTAGTGAATTTTGGTTTTCATATATATATATATATATATATATATATATATATATATATATATATATATATATATATATATATATATATATATATATATATATATATATATATAAATATATATATATATATATATACTATATATATAATATATATATATATATATATATATATATATATATATATATATATATATATATATATATATATATATATATATATAATAATAACATATATATATATATATATATATATATATATATATATATATATATATTTATATATATATATATATATAGATTTTTAGTGTGTGTGTGTGTGTGTGTGTGTGTGTGTGTGTGTGTGTGTGTGTGTGTGTGTGTGTGTGTGTGTGTGTGTATGTATGTATGTATGTATGTATTATTATAATTATTATTATTATTATTATTATAATGCACGTGCTTAATTTCACCCTAGACCACGTGGTGTTTATAGGTGATAAATTTTATATTTATCCCAGCCTTGCTCAGGGAAGGTGGAGCATGAGAGCATGTTTGGTTAGTGGGTTTACTGGGACAGTCTCGATAGGTCCATGTGGCTTCTTACTGTCCCTATATTATTTCTTTTGTTCTTATGTTCTTATGAAATGAGGAGAAATCTACTGCTAATCTCATTCAACAGTTTATAATTTCCAAGTGGCTAATTTTTGAGAGATATTTAATGCATTGAGAAAAATTAGACCCATCTCACAATAACGCCTTTTCTCTTTGAGACTCCTCCGGTATTTCAAAAATAGTAAAATATTTTTGTTTATATATATATATATATATATATATATATATATATATATATATATATATATATATATAATATATATATATATTTTTATATATATATATATATATATATATATATATATATATATATATATATATATATATATATATATATATATATATATATTTCAAATTTTTTATTAAAACAGGTTTTCAACAGTAATGAAATATTTGGTATATAAAAACAAATTTGGAAATTTCATTAAAAATTTTAAGAATTACCAAATAATTTCAGATGTTGAAATTTAAGAAAAAACGTACCTTGAGAGTAATAAGTTTTTAATGTGAAATGGAATATAAGTCATATTATGTAATATTGGGTCGTTTTTGTTGCATATCAGTATGGAGCCGTTGCATTTGTTGGACGTAAAGATCCGCAGAGACAGTTTGGTTGCGTTCAAACAATTCG